>CM025255.1:21717155-21737918 GCA_013677275.1 Gossypium schwendimanii | reverse complement strand
TGAGAGAATTTTTGAATGAAATTGAGATGGGATTTGTTTGTGAAAAAATAAGGGGTAGGGGGTTTTATAATAAAAAAAAATCTGACCGTTGGGGGGGCAACGGTCAAAAATTTGACCGTTGGGGAACTGTTCACGCGCGCTTGTCAGCGCGTCCACGTCAGCGCGACCTGCTGACGTGGAAGGAAATCGCGTCTACTGACGTGGACGCGCTGACCTGTCACGTACCCTGACATCGCGCTTATGTGGCAGCGATTTCGGGGAAAATGGCCTATTCCGGTAAATAATTAAAAAACCGGCCCATTTCGATAAATTTAAAAAAAAGGGCTTTTTTTAGTGTTTTGCCCAAAATGAAAATGATAAAGACAATGATTTTTAACTTTAAATTAATTAATCTTAATTCAAATTCATATAAACGTAAAAAAAAAATTAATAATTGTTCAAATATTAAGTTTGAAATTGTGGTCTAAAACCATATAAATGCCAATTTTTTTTATTTAATTTCTCATGAATCTAATCTATTATAGAAAAATAGACACCAAACAATATTTTCATTATTGAAAACAATTTTCTATTTTTATTTATCAAACATTTTTTAAATTTCTATAAAATAAAAAATGAAAATAATTGTTTTTTCAAAAACTAAACATCGTAACTATAAATGGATGAAATTAGAAATCGATAAATATATTCAAGTTGTTCTATTAATATTCCTACTTAAGTTTGTTAAATTTTTTATACCTTTTAAATGAAATCTAAATTTTTTTTAAAAAATGTTATGAATATGATCTCTAATAGTCATTAAGTAGATGCCCATCAAAATCAAGATAAGTTTGATGTACTTTAGAATATTAATAGTCATTAGAAGTAGAGTTTTATTTCATTTATACTTTTTATGTTTATAAATATAAACTTTGGAGAAGCATTGTACGTGTAACAACCTAAACCCGGCCTAGACGTTATGACTGTATCCGAAGATGTCACAAAGAAGGGTTTTGAAAACTGAGTCGTTTCAGGAAATCATTCAAGTATTATAACTCATATTAGTTTATAACTATTATCAAAAGCGTTATTTAATTAATTTATTTGCCAAAACATAAATTATAGCGGAATTCATAGAAAACATTATATTTAAAAATTTCATTCGTATTTTCGGAAAAACTTTTGGTATAGTAAAGACCATGTTTATAGCTAACCGTCGCAAATAAAGTGTTATAACGAAAATCTAAATCCCAAAATTAAACCAAATAGTTCAGAGAGTCCAATTATTACAAAACTCCCAAAAATATTCCTTAAATTAAAATAAAATCACAATTTTAAAAAGGTTACGAACTCATGGTCACCGTGAGGCTCCGTCACACCGATCTGCCTAAGTCAGTGGATTACCTGAACAGAACAAACAAACAGATGTGAGTTTTCATAAACTCAGTATGTAACCCAACGGAAATAGACATGCAATACATACAGAAATCTCATATATAGTCAGATACAGATTCAGGCTTATAACCATTTCATATACAGATAACAGAATCAGATAAGCAGTAGAGATATGCAGAATCCTACCCCCATCCTCTACACACCATCTCCGACCATCCCATCACACCATGTGGGGTTAAAAACACCCACCCATCCCTACACACCATAAAGTGTCGAAGCGACACATTACAGATAATATGCAATCAAGCTGCCAGAATATAGGCGAAATATCGCCGTACAGACCACTTCCTCCACATATACATAACTCACCCAGTGACAAATACAGAATAACAGATATAGTAATATCATGCATAACATGCTCATATTCAGATAGTATATATTTGCTTAAACAAAACAGATATACATATCGGTACCCTAAACAAGGAAAACTATCAAAATATCATATCACATAATTTAGGGTTTGGTTAGCCCTTACCGACCCTACGGTAGGCCCACAGTCGATCGGAATGAATCATGCAACCCTAGGGAAATTTTCAAAATTATGGGCCCACACGCCCAGATTGTCCTTGCCTGTGTGGCGCACAAGCCCAATATGGCCTAGCCCGTGTGGCCCACACGGCCACACTCACACCATCACATGGCTATGTCTTCTGCATGGCCACCCCTTTGCTAGACATACGGACGTGTCTCACACACGGCCAACCACATGGCCGGCCACAAACTCGTGTGGCGTTGACAGATTGCTTTTTTGAATTTTGTCGAAACTCATTTTTCTACATTTTGGGAACACACCTGGTATGATAATTTTGATACGAGACCACTCCCGAGGCTTTTGAAAAAAAAACTATCACCCACATTCACGCAGGGATTTGAACATAGGACCTCCAACACCCTAACTCTTTACGTCTCGAACTAGCAGGTTCATTCTAATGTGAGTTTACCAAAGATAGAATATAGCCCAATCTACCAAGGATAAGGCTAGGATTAGAAAAACAACAAAATTTACAAATATGAGACTTGAACCCAAGACCTCACACACACACCCAAGACACTTAACCACTGAAACAGCATTTTTGTCAAGTATTTACAATTACAGAAATAATTTAAGCAGGGCGTTACAGTACTCATTTGCATTGATCAATAAAAATATGTTCTCTTTTGCTCTCCTATTTCTCTTGCTTTTACTTTCTCTGTTCTTTTATCTCATAAATCGTTATCAACACAATACTCTATAAAAAATACCATCTAAAAACCCACCCATTTTTTACCTTCTATAAGCGTTAGCCATTTGAAATTTTTCGTCAAAATCTGGTAGGGAAAAAAATAAAACCTGCTATTCCTAAAAGTAGTCAAACTTGGGTACCCCAAGTCTCCAAGGTCGTTTAACTGCTCATCTACCCACAAACCATTGCTAGTTTATGCCAAGAAATAGGGAAAAAATTAAACTTACTATTCCTAGAAGAAGTCAAACCTGGGTCTTCATGTTACCATGGTCGTTTAACCACTCATCTACCCACAAACCATTACTAATTTATGTTAAGAAACTTATAAAACCAATTGTTGGCAGAGATGAAAAAAAAAAAGAAAATCATTAAACAAGGGAATCAAACCTACACCCATTTATAATACCTATAATTTTTTTACCATTTAGGCACTCAAAGATTTTTAGATTTTTGGTGACAAGAAATTTATAAAACCAGTTCATCTTATCTGATATGTTCTTTCCTATTTTCTTATTTTTGGTAAATTGTTTTATAAAAAATATTAGTTTAAAGTTTCTTTCAAAATTTTTATCGAGTTAAATTATGCATGATATTTGAATAATTGAATATTTTTAAATTATTTTTATTAAATATGCTTGAAATTTAATTAAAATTATAATGGGGAGTATTTGTTAATTTAATATTGTTGAAGTCCAAGTAGGAAGGGCTTTTAAAGCTCTTACAAAATCTTTTACATTCCCCGAAGTGAATACAAGCATAAAAATAAATTTAAAGGATATAATCATGGACATGATAAGTGACATAAGAGAATAATGAGAGTCTCAAAATAATCCTTCAAAGGGTAAAGATAACTTATGTTATCAACACGATATGAAATGTCATTGGTCCCTTACCTGTTGTATGCCCAATTATTTTGTAACAATGAACAATATCCTTATGTCACAGACTTAGATTTTTTGCCACGCAATTTGTGTAGCCTTAGATAGTTTCTTAGCTCCAAAAATGCCTAAGTTAGCCTAACTCCCAACAATTAAGGATTCCACGGAATTCCTCTAAGGCACGCATGAAGAACAAAGCGAAAGCAACAAAAATTGAAAGAACTTGTAAGATGACCAAAGCCACAGAAAAGCAAGAACACAAGAGAGAAAGTTTTGAGTGAATGCTCTCAAGAATTCTATTACTCAAAAAATGATTTACAGTGAGGGGGAGAGGCCTCTATTTATGGTTGAGCCTCCCCAAAATCAACATAATAGATCAAAGTACATCAATGGTTAAGATTAAAAGCTATCTAGAAATCAAATCTCTAATATTATAGAATCGTATCTTCTAAAGATTACATATCACATCTAAGATTACACATATTTAAAGATCATGTTTCATATTTGTCATGCTTTGTAGATGGGCCTTCAATATCTCTAAGCAACGGGGTAGTCCGATCAGGCCAAATGGCCTCCCTTGAACATGATGGATCACACAACTGCGTCACGGTTGCGGGCTCCCATGCGCAACCCATGGCATTCTCCACCATCTGTTCTAGTGACGCCCTCGTCACATCTTCCTCATAGAACTATTCTATCTTTCCTTCGTACTACCACAAGGCCTCAGCAAGTTCCTAACTTACTTCACTATCGGGAAGTCCCTTCCATCGAACTAAGTATTCATGCCACAGCTGATAGTACTTTCATCTGATCACACGGTCTGTCTCGATTCATTCAACTGTACGATCATAGGAGACCTTTACCCCTATCGGTGCTCGTTCAGACTTGCCTCGATTTAGATTCTCTTGATCCTTATTAAATGACTTAAGCATGCTCACGTCAAAAACTGGGTGGACTTTGAGCTTTGCTGGCAACTCAAGCTTGTAGGCCACCTTGCCTACTCTCTTCACAACTCAAAAAGGGCCCCTCATACCGTCATACAATCCCCTTGTGCAAGCCATTATGTCAAAAAATCAATTGTAGTTTAGCAAGGATTAAATCACCAACCTAAAATTGCAAATCTCATCGATTCTAATCCACCCACTTTTTAATGTGCTTACTCGCCTTGTGTAGACAAGCTGTAGCTAAGTCATTTTTCTCTTAGCAATCATTTGCAAATCGATAAGCTGCTAGATACGGTCTTGTGTAACGAGTCACAACAACATTGGGTGTGAGTGGTTGCTACCTCGTCACTATTTCAAATAGACATTAATTCGTGGCCCCACTTTGCTGCAAGTTCTATGAAAATTGGGTCACATCCAACAACTTTGGTCAGCCCTTTTGTGTGGCACTCATATAGTGTCGAAGATACGTGTCCAACAATGCATTCACTCTTTCAGTTTGCCCATCGATTTGTAGACGCGTGCTAGTGGAAAGTATTTATCTTATTTGGTACTAAAATAAAACAATATTATTGCAATATTTGGTAGTACAAAATTAGTTGAAAGCCCCAAAAAAGCTAATATATCAATGTTGAGATTTTATTAATCAAACTTTACCATTTGGTCATTTATTTATCTAATTAGTTACGCATGATCCCTAAAGTTTCTAATTATTCTGCACTATTCTAATGTTATTTTACATGTATAGAAGCTCATCTTATTAAATCGCATTCCTTGAAGTGAATGCAAGCATGATAATAAATTCAAAATGCATAATTGTTAATATGATAAGAGGTTCACAACTAGAAATGGAAGAGAAATAACGTATGTTCTCAATGTATGAAATGTACCTATCGTACATCTAAATATTTTATCACTCTATTAATATTCCTTAAAAGGAAGAAAACATATGTCTCATAAATAATACAACAATACATATTATCCTTAGGGATAAAAAAAACATTTTTCTTGTTTGGTAGTGAAACAAACTAAACTTTAGTAGTACAAAATTAATTTAAGACTCCAAACGAGCTAATATAATGTTACCCTATGTTCAATGTGGCAATGAAACACGTTAATATTTTGTATTATAAAATTAATTCAAGGCTCCAAAAGAGCTAATACATTGTTATCTGAATAAACAAAGTGATAATTAATGTATTATGTTCTAATCAGTCTCAGAGGAAATTAATTTGTTTTAAAAGATATTCTCTATGATGGATCTCATATTGAGATTGTGAATGAGAAAAAAAATCTAATATGAATCATTCTTGCTATAAAAATCTACATCTTTAATAGAGAAAGATTAAGGATTGAATCACTCTTGCTATAAATATTTACATCTTTAATAGAGAAAGATTAGGTTTTGATTATGGAAGATCCACTTGAATTGTGAATTGATTTAAGTGGAAGATATGAACATCGAAATATGATAAATTCATCTCAAGCTCATTATGATTAAATGCACTTGAAGTTGCACTATTTTAAATTTGTAAGTGAGTATAACTTTATGAGTTCTCAATTATGTTGGAATAATATTACTAATAAGAACTTGTTACAGGAAACTTTTTCAATTTACCATGCTTCAAATGTGCTCCTACAATAGTAATACCATGAAAAGAAATGGGTTTAAGATATATTATAAATTAATGTCATGTTTACTTACGGTTGAATTAAAAATGAGTTATTAAATGAAAAATCCTAAAACCCATTGTATGAGACTTGATCTATTCCCTAAAGCAAATGTAGTAATATATAAAGACGTAATCTTTGACGTGGACATAGTAAGTGACTTTATAAGAATCGTAAAAGGGATGATCATAAAAATTCTTCTCACCACCAGAAGTGGAAAAATGAAGATAATGCGAGGATTGATAATAAGATTGATCTTGAAATTAAGATTAGTGGTTTCATCCTGTGTTCCAACTTTTAATTGTTATTCATTTATAGTATACTTATATTCTTTGCTTAATTTAGCACATATATCTATACAAATGAAATATTTGTTTGTGAGAATTGTAACACCCAAAAATAGAGCCTAAAAGTTTTGAGGGTATTTTAGGAATTTTAGCCTATATGTGCTTGAAATTTTATAAGATTGGTATCAATAATATTTTCGACAATGGCTATTAGGGAATTGAGTCAATCTTTGAAAATGAGTTTTAAATACCTTAATTTTAGAAAAAAGAAATGACTAATTTGTAACATGGTCAAAATAGTGAGCATTTATGTTGCAGTTTTACCAGTTTTTAAAATTGAACCTAATAAACCCCCATTCTCAGTTTTATTTCATGGTAGTTGCTCTCTAAAGTTTGCTATTGTCGTCCCTTGCTATCCCCTTGATCTTTCAATTGATTTTGATTAGCAAACCATAATAATTTTATTTCCTATAATTTCCAAGTCAATTACCTTCATAAATCTCCAAGAAAAACACTCAAAAACTCCATAAATTTCATCATCTTTTTCAAACGTGGGTTTTTCAAATTTGTATAAAAACTCATTTAATCTTCCATCAAAGGTAACCATTCACTTTCCCATTGGTTTTTAATGTTATCTAGACTTTAAAATTGGGTTTTTAGTTATGAAATTGTATGTTTTAATTAAAGCCCAAAAATTGGTCAAAAACTTGTAAAAAAATGTTGATACCTTGGAACGTGTAGTTTTGTGTGGTTCAAAGGTTAAGGTTTAGTTGTAGATAAATATAGGGATGAATGAAACTTGTTTCATGTGAAAAGGTTAAGTGTCGGTCGAGATATTTGCATTTTAAGTCTGTCATGCAAAAAGTTTGGTTACATGAGAAAGTAGCTTAGGCTTGTGTTTTGGTTAGTTTAAGTGGGTCCTTCGCTATCATTTGACTGTGTTTATTGTGTGATTGTTATGTGTAAAGCCTCAAATTCATTAAAGCCTTCTATGAGTTAGAGGAAGAGCTAGTTCAAGCTCTCAATTTTCAGTGAAAGTTGATATTTGGTGAGTGTTTTGGAATTGCTCATAGATGGTTCATTTTGTAATTGGGAATTTAGAGGTAGCCTAAACCCCTACTCTAAATTCTGAGAGTAAGTTTTCTTGCGCTCATGATTAAATGTGATATATGTATGCTTGTAAAATTGTAAAATTATGAACATATATGAAGTAACGCCCCAAAAATCCCTTATATATTTATTTTTGTATTTTTGTGACACAAATATTTATCTGTTTTAGTGGTTAAGTGTTCTGGGAGTGTTTGGGAGGTCCTAAGTTCAAGCCTTAGCTTGGGCAAATTTTTGTTTTTTTAATAAATAAACCTCTATCTTTAATCAGTAGGCTTATAAATAAATGTTGGTAAAATATGTTAGAATGGACCTGCTGGTTGAGTGGTTAAGTGGAGTGTAAATATGTTGGAGGTCTTGTGTTCGAATCTTTAGGTGATCAAGGGGATTTATTTTTACTGTTTGTGCCGTGTGGGTGTTGTAGTTTGGCCAAAATTCTGAAGAGTTTGAGTGGGGTTTGAATTCAGTGGTCGAAGGGATTGTGCTGGAGTGGTTTGGGGAGAAAAATATGGGTGGAAGAGGTTGGATAGAACCGAAACTGGTAGTGGAAAATTCAGCTATCTTTCCTTATTTCCCTAATTTTCTAACAATTTTCCTTTCTTACCTTGGGTTTTTTCTCTGTACCAAATTTTCTGCATTCATCTTCTTTCTTTTCTTTTTCATTTGCTGTTATTTTTTTCCCAAAACCTCTTCTTTTGCTATCGAATTGTTACCTTACTTACTGCTATTTTTGTTTCTTCTTCTTTTCCTTGCGATCTGGTGTTGTTTTTCTTGTCTCAATGGCCTTTTTCTTTCGTGTTTTTGGTAAGTTTATGATGTGTTTCGTTATGGCTATCTAACCGATCGATTACTAAGGTTTCAATTTATGTTTGGAAGGCAATCAAGGTTTGAGGGCGGCTAGTCGAAACTTTAGCTTTGAGGAATCGTCATTTTCTGTCAGTGGTAAGGCTGAAATGACTGAAAGTCGAATGGCTTGTTTTATCTTTGTTCAATTTTTGTTAATATCACTGATTCTATTGTTAACTTTAACTTCGTTAGGCCTGGATTTGTGCCTAATTAAAACTTTGATTGGAGGTTACTATTATCTTGACAGTAAGGAGTCATTTGGAACGAGATCCTTCTTCTGTGGAATTTTAGGATACTCTTTCGGGGTTTTAAGGTAGGTATCGTGCGATTGAATTGGTAGTATATTCGGCTTTGTGTTGTTGCCAATCATGAGTTGAGATTAATGATAAAGTTGAAATGATCAATTTTAGGAACTACTGAGCTCAAAAGTGCTTTGCTGCGAAACCATAACAAGTGTGTAAATACAACACTGAAAATTAATAATCGGTGAAAAGTTGAAAAGTAAGACTGTCGACGCCACACGGGTGTGTGGTCGGCCATGCAGTAGGTCGTGTAACTGAACACAAGCGTGTGATCGACGAGGTTGGTCGTGTGCGATACACGGGCTGGACCGAATTGGGCCGTGTAGGCTACATGAGCTTGTAGGCCCACACGAGTGTGTGGGATTATTGGGCCACGCTATGTGATCCACACGGCCAAGGCTATTTTGGGCTGTATGGGCCACACGAGAAAATGTCATGGGCTTGTAGGCCCATTTTCACTGTTTGATGGGTACCATAATGGGCCATGGCCCTAACACATTACTGCTAATGTATTGTAATGGGCTAAGACCCTAACTGAAATTGAAACTGTTACTGAAATGGGTTTAGGCCCAAACTATGATTGCTTTCTGTCCGCTTCTTTATAGGGGGTTTACACATTAAGTTTTCGTAAACTCACCCTTCTGTTTTATCTGTACAGGAGACCCCCAGACTTAGGCAGATCCGAGCGACGGAGGACTCCGCGATGGCCACACAACCCCTTTTTACACTGTTTCGTACTTAATTAAGTTTTTATAGTTGGGGTATTTTACTGTAATAAAGGCCTCTATGGATTTTTGCCTAAAATTTGGACTTATATTGTTTTATGTTTTATATCTGCTAGAGGTAGAACAAATATAGGTTTTAAAATAAATGAATGTGTTTTAGCAAAATGCCCACAGGGACACAAACTATTTTAAAAAAAAAAGCTTCGCAACTCTTATTGTTTTGAAAACTAACGACTGAATAAGAATCATGATTTTAGAATTAATAAAAGATATTAAGGAATTTTAAACGAAAAATGTTTTAAACAAAGCTACAGTTTCCTAACACACTACCATGCGACATCATTAGATTCAGCCATAACGTCCAGGCCGGGTTTGGGGTGTTACATATAATGGTATCAGAGCCAGGTTGTAAAACTCGGCAGTGGATGTAAGGTTTTTTAAGACGTGATTTTTGAAAACTGATTTCTAAATGTTTTTACTAAAAGTGTGGTACACCAAGTCTCCGGTGCTGATCTAGTGAGTTTCCTAAAACTGTCTTTGATAGTATATCCTGAAACTGCTATAGGTAGTGTGTACTGAGACTACTATAAATAGACTATACTATAAATACTTAAGTTAGTGTATACTGATACTGTAGTAAAACTGATAGACACTTTGTTGTACAAAAACAAACGTTACACTTCTGATACTATTTTCATAAAATATCTATTAATAAATATTGGAACTATAAACTGATGCATAAAATTGTAAATACAAATTAACACAAATAGATAATAAGCACAAGAGGTACTCGCAGACGGGGTACAATAGGCCGTGGTAGATGCCGTAGAGGTGCTCGAGCTAGGCCCTCATTTTCTAGCAACTTGAATAATTTGGATACAATTGAGACACCGACTTCACCCCGTGATCAAAACTGGGTCTCATGATCGTGCGACTGGGGACAACGCAGTGTCTCAAGCCATGTTAAGGATTCTTGAGAGGGTCGCTAGGCCCAATACTAGAGCTAGAGGCCACGGGTCAATTACGGAGCGACTCTAGTCTAACGGAGCTGAACTTTTCAGGGGTATTGCTGGAGTTGCTCCTAATGTGGCAAAATACTAGATTGAGGCCACAGAGAGGATTATGGATGACCTAGACTACACCCATGAGCAGAAGTTGAAGGGTGTTGTATCGCTGCTGCATGATGAGGCTTATAAGTGTGGCTCACTGTTAAGGAGGGCACTCAGCTCGGTCGATTGACCTGGGAGTTCTTTAAGACCACTTTCTAGGGAAAATATATGGGGGCCAACTATGTGGATCCCGTAGAAAAGAGTTCTTAAATCTGACTCAGAGGGACAGATCAGTGGCCAAGTATGAGGCCGAGTTTTTATGACTAAGCTGCTATGTGCATGGTATGGTAGCGACTGAGTACGAGCGATGTGTTCACTTCGAGTATGGCCTCATGAATAATCTGAGGGTTCTGATAGCTCCACAGAGGGAGTGAGATTTTTTTACACTAGTTGATAAGGTGAAGATCACCGAGGAAGTGAAGTGCACTGAGCGCCAAAATCGTGACAGAGAGAGGTAGGAATAAGAGGGATTCAGAGCCCTCGAGTTTCATTCAGAGACCTAAGAAAAAGGCCAGAGTTGATGGGCCGATCAGAGTTGCGGCTCCTATTGCTGCTACTAGAGAGCTGTCGTGTACTGATTATGGTAGATGCCATCAGGGCGAGTGTTAGAAAAAAGCTAGGGCTTGTTTAAGGTGCGGTTCATTAGAGCACCATATTAGAGAGTGTCCGGGGAGGTCTAATCTGATGCAAGCTTTGGGTACTGGTACCACACCACCACCTAGAATAGTTCAGTAGCCACCGAGAAGCCGTGGTGAGACCAGAAGTGGTAATGGGTTGGGCCTTGGTTAGAGAGCACCAGGCAGAGGTGTTGGTCATACTGAGGAGAAGCAGTTGGCTCTAGTTTATGCTATACTCACCGAGAGGATGAAGATGCTTCGGATGTTATTATGGGTACGTTCTTTATTTATAATGTACCCTGTACTCAACTAATAGATATAGGATCCACTCACTCCTATATAGCTTGTACTGTGTCCGAGAACTTGGGTATACTGGTTAAGAGCACTACGAGTGAGGTCACTATACTTAGTCTGCTGGGACAATTAATGAGGGTAAATAAACTATTTAGAGACGTCACTTTAGAGGTAGAAAAGGTAACCTTTCGGGCTGATCTGATGGAGCTCTTATTTGAGGAGTTCGATTTAATACTAGGGATAGATTGGTTGGTCAAACACCGAGTGAGTTTAGACTGTGCCACAAAAAGGGTTGCACTGAGAACTGAGGAGGATAGCGAAATAGTCGTAATTGAGGAACGTCGACACTACTTATCAAATGCAATTTCTGCATTGAGGGCAGAAAATTTGGTTCGTAAAGGATGTGAGGCGTATCTGGCCTACATCAGGTTTTAGATTCTAGGGATTCTTCGGTTAAGGATATCAGGATGGTTAAGAACTTTCTAGACGTTTTTCTTGAAAGGCTACCTAGGTTACCTCCGAATCATGAAGTGGAGTTCGAGATTGAGCTCCTTCTTGGTACAGCTCCGGTGTCCATCGCTTACTATAGAATGGCACTAAAAGAGCTTATAGAGCTTAAGGCTTAGATTCAAGAGTTATTGAATCGTGGGTTCATTCGCCCTAATGCGTCTCCGTGGGGAGCACCAACTCTATTTGTGAAAAAGAAGGATGGATCCATGCATATGTGTATTGATTACCGACAAGAACAAGTTGACCATAAAGAATAAGTACCCCCTACCGAGGATAAACGATCTGTTTGATCAGTTCTAAGGTGCTTCAATTTTCTCCAAGATTGACCTTCGATCGGTATATCATCAGTTGAGGGTTAAGGAGACTGATGTGCACAAGACAGTATTTAAGACTCGGTACGGTCATTATGAGTTCCTAGTGATGCCATTTGGACTGACGAATGCACCAGCAGTTTTTATGGATCTGATGAACTGAGTGTTCCAGCCCTCTCTAGATCAGTTCATAGTGGTATTTATTGACGACATACTGCTATATTCGAGAACTGAGGGTGAGCACGATGAACACTTGAGAGTGGTTCTACATATTCTGCAAGAAAAACAATTATACGCCAAGTTTAGTAAATGTGAGTTTTGGTTACGTGAAGTAATGTTTCTGGGGCATATGGTTTCTGCTAAAGGGATTAGAGTCGATCCTCGAAAGATTGAGGCTATCTTGGATTGGAAGTAACCTAAGACTGTATCTAAGTTCCGCAGTTTTCCAGGACTAGTAGGGTATTATCAGCGTTTTGTGGATGGGTTTTCTCTGATTGTCGCACCCTTGACTAAGCTACTACGTAAGGGTGTGTCATTTAACTGGATTGATTCATAGTAAGAGAGCTTTGAGAAGCTTAAGACTGTACTAACTGAGGCCCCTGTTCTAATATAGCCAGAGTCTGAAAAGGAGTTCACTGTTTACAACTACGCATCACATGTTGGTTTAGCATGTGTGTTGATACAAGAGGGTAAGGTAGTAGTGTATGCATCTCTTCAGCTTAAGACTCATGAGGTGAATTATACGATGCATGACTGGGAGTTGGCCGCAGTGGTATTCACACTAAAAATCTGGAGGCATTACTTGTATGGTGAGAAGTGTTTCATTTACACTGATCACAAGAGCCTCAAGCACCTCCTCATTCAGAAAGAGTTGAATCTTAGGCAGCGTAGATGGATTGAACTACTTAAGTACTACGACTGTACTATTGAATACCACTCTGGTAAGGCTAATGTGGTGGCCGATGCACTAAGCCGTAGAGCTTTGACTGACCTGAGGGCGATGTTTGCTCGCCTCAATTTATTTGATGATGGTAGCCTGTTGGCCAAACTTCAAGTTAAACCGACGTGGATAGAGTAGATTAAGGGTAAACAGATAGAGGATGAGTCGTTGGGTCTTAGTTTTTGACAGGTTGAGATGGGAATACCGAGGATTTTAGACTGAATAGCGAAGGGGTGCTCTATTTCCATTGGAGAATCTGTGTATCGAAAGATCCTGAATTGAGGCAGTCTATTCTGAGAGAGGCACATAGTAGCCCTTATGCTATGCATCCGAGCTGAAATTAAGCGAGTGGTTACTGAATTTGTGGCTAAGTGTTTGACATGCCAACAGGTTAAGGCTGAACATCAGTTACCTTCAGGGTTGCTGCAGCCAGTCAAGATTTTGCTTTGGAAGTGAGAGCGTGTAACTATGGATTTGGTTAGTGGGTTACCCCTCACACCCACTAAGGAGGATTCTGTATGGGTCATCATGGATCGACTGACCAAGTCCGCCCATTTCATTCTGGTTCGTACTGACTACTCTATGCAGAAGCTGGCTAAATTGTATGTGTCTGAGATAGTGAGACTGCACAGGGTACCAGTTTTAATAATATCTGATAGGGATCCTCGTTTCACGTCTCGGTTCTAGAAGAAGCTACATGAAGCTCTGGGTACAAGATTAGACTTCAGTACTACATTCTATCCTCAGACTGACGGTCAGTCAAAGAGGATGATTCAGATATTGGAGGATATGTTGAGAAGTTGTGTGATTGACTTCCGAGGCAGTTGGTAGGATTACCTGCCACTAGCAGAATTTGCTTATAACAACAGCTATCATTCTGGCATTCAGATGGCACCCTACGACGCATTATATGGTCGTAGGTGTCGCACACCTTCATGTTGGACTGAGTTGGGCGAGCGGCGTGTTTTGGCCCTTGAACTCGTTTCTGATACCGAGGATAAATTAGGTTGATTCGAGACCGACTGAAGGCAGTATCAGATAGATAGAATTCCTATGCGGATCTGAAACATCGAGAGATTGAGTATTCGATGGGGACTTCATTTTTCTCAAGGTCTCACCGTGGAAGAAGGTACTGAGATTTGATCGCAATGACAAGTTAAGCCCTAGATTTATTAGACCTTACCGTGTGCTTAAGCGAGTGGGACCAGTTGCTTACCAGTTGAGTTACCTCTGAAATTGGATCGGATTTACGACGTGCTCCATGTCTCTATGTTGAGGCGCTACCACTCTGGTCCCACGCATATTCTTCCAGTAGAGGAGATTGAGGTTAGACCAGATTTGACTTTCGAGGAGCAGCCGATTCAGATACTGGATCATGATGTAAAAGTTCTGGGGAGGAAGTCTATTCCACTAGTTAAAGTTCTCTAGCTAATCATACCACCGAGGAAGCCACGTGGGAGCCTGAGGATGCGATGCGTCAGCAGTATCTCCATCTGTTCTGATTAAGGAAAATTTTAAGGCCGAAATTTTCATTTAGGGCGTAGAGTTGTAACGCCCTAAAAATCCTTTATATATTTATTTTTTATGTTTGTGACACAAATATTTATCTACATTAGTGTTTATGTGTTCTGGGAGTGTTTGGGAGGTCCTAAGTTCAAGCCTTAGTTTGGGCAAATTTTTGTTTTTTTAATGAATAAACCCTATCTCTAATCAGTAGGCTTATAAATAAATGTTGGTAAAATATGTCAAAATGGAAATGCTGATCTAGTGGTTAAGTGGAGTGTAAATATACTAGACGTCTTATGTTCGAATCTCTACGTGATCAAGGGGATTTGTTTTTACTGCTTATGCCATGTGAGTGTTGTCGTTTGACCAAAATTCTGAAGAGTTTGAGTGGGGTTTGAATTCGGTGGTTGAGGGGATTGTGTTGGAGTGATTTAGGGAGAAAAATACGGGTGGAAGAGGTTGGATAGAACCGAAACTGGTAGTGGAAAATTTGGCTACCTTTCATCATTTCCCCAATTTTTTGACAGTTTTCCTTTGCTGCCTTGGGTTTTTTCTCTCTGCCAAATTTTCTGCATTCATCTTCTTTTTTTTCTTTTTCATTTGCTACCTTTTTCTCTGAAACCTCTTCTTTTGCTATCGAATTGTCACCTTACTTGCTGCTATTTTTGTTTCTTCTTCTTCTTTTCCTTGCGACCTGGTATTGTTTTTTTATACCAACGGCTTTTTTCTTTTGCATTTTTGATAAGTTTATGATGTGTTTTGTTATGGCTATCTAACCGATCAGTTACTAAGGTTTTGATTTATGTTTAGGAGGCAATCAAGGTTTGAGGGCGGCTAGCCAAAAATTTAGATTTGAGGAATCGTCATTTTCTGTCAGTGGTAAGACTGAAATGACTAGAAGTCAAATGGCTTTTTGTATCTTTGTTCAATTTTTGTTAATATCACTGATTCTTTTGTTAACTTTAACTTCGTTAGGCCTGGATTCATGCCTAATTAAAATGTTGATTGGAGGTTACTATTGTCTTGACAGCAAGGAGTCGTTTGGAACGAGGTCCTTCTTCTGTGGAATTTTAAGATACTCGTTTGCGATTTCAAGGTAGGTATCGTGCGATTGAATTGGTAGTATATTCGGCTTTGTGTTGTTGCTACCTGAGTTGAGATTAACGATAAAGTTGAAATGATCAATTTTAGGAACTACTGAGCTCGAAAGTGTTTTGCTGCGAAACCATAACTGTGTGTAAATACAACACTAAAAATCAGTAATCGGTGAAAAGCCAAAGAGTGGTACTGTCGATGTCGTATGAGTGTACGGTCGCCCGTGTGTTAGGTCATGTGACTGAACACAGGCGTGAGATCGACGAGGCTAGTCGTGTGCGATACACAGGTCAGATTGAATTGGGCCGTCTGGGATACACGAGCATGTGGGCCCACACAGGTGAACCACACGGGCGTGTGGGATTATTGGGCCAGGCTGTGCGATCCACACGGTCAAGGCCATTTTTGGGCTGTGTGGACCACACGGGCAAATGTCATGGGCTTTTGGACCCATTTTCACTGTTTGATGGCTAAGGTTGCACGGGTTACCTGAGTCAAATGTGGACCTACTGTAGGGTCGGTAAGCTTACCTAAACCCTTATTTGACTAAAATAACTGTATGACTGATATGATTATGCATGTTAATAAGCATGATGATGTCCCATTAATTTGATACAGTATGTCATGATTTTATACTTGATATCATGTTTTAGCATGTCATATATGTATATTGCATTGCATTGAGGTAGGGGTTTATATTGTTCGGTAGAAGTGCACTGAAAGGCCTCAAGTCTAATTTACTGGCAGTTCAGCTGCAAACCATTATCTAGTGCCGCACTCGATACTTTTTGGAGTGTAGGGATAGGTTGGTTGATTATATCCCACATGGAGTGTAGGATTGGACGGAGCGGAGTGTAGAGGTTGGCTGGGTAGGATTTGATATTACATATATGTTACTATACTGAATATATATACTATAATGGGCCAAGCCCCAAACGCATGACTGTTACTATATTATAATAGGCTAAAGCCCTAACTGAAACTAAAATTGTTACTGAAATAGGCTTAGGCCCAAACTATGATTGCTTTCTGTCTGTTTGTTTATAGGGGGTTTACACACTGAGTTTTCTTAAAATCACCCTTCTGTTTTATCTGTACAGGAGACCCCCATACTTAGGAGGATCGGAGTGGCAGAGGACTCCGCGGTGGCCACACAACCCCTTTTTACATTGTTTCATACTTAATTAAGTTTTTAAAGTTTTATTTGGGGTATTTTACTGTAATAAATGCCTTTATGGATTTTTGCTTAAAATCTGGACTTATATTGTTTTATGTTTTATATCTGCTAGAGGTAGAACAAATACGGGTTTTAAAAGAAATGCATGTGTTTTAGCAAAATACCCACGGGATACAAACTGTTTTTAAAAAAAAAAGCTTCCACAAAGCATAATGTTTTGAAAGCTAACGACTGAATAAGAATCACAATTTTGGAATTAATAAAAGATATTGAGGAATTCTAAACGGAAAATGTTTTAAACAAAGCTACTGTTTCCTAACACACTACCATGTGACATCACCAGATTCGACCATAACATCCAGGCCGAGTTTGGGGTGTTACATATGAGATTGTTATGACATATGCTATAAGCTTATGATGATTGATGTGAAAATAAATATGAGGGTGTGCTGCTTATGCCATGTGACAGTAAATATATGGGTATGTTATTCATGCCATGTGACAGTTTTTATAATATGCTAATGATGTGAATATATAGTTAATATGTGTAGAAAATGGATAAGTAAATAATGTGGAAATTTTGGCCTTGTGTTATTATGAGACCATTGGATATAGTTGGCATGCCATAAGATTGTGAGTACTCACCTTTGTGATGTGATTTTTGGGCGTTGAAGCCCAGAGATAGTTTTTGGAGAAGGGAATGTGAGATAAGCTCCATTTACCGGGATATGTGTGTTTAGTGTGTTGAAGAGTGTTAGCTAATGCTACATTTATGGGACATGTACGACTCTATGAGTCATTATTGGTGTGCTGGAGATCTATGTATCCGATGTGTAATGATAGAGTCCACATTATGTTTCATAACCTCACTAGCCAAACTATCTTATAATATGATTGAATGTGACTAAATATGGTTTATTTGTGTTGTGATATATGCTTAAATAATCATGTGGCTAAATGTGTGAAATATGATGTTAGAGTTAAATATGTTATGAATATAAGATATGTCTATTTAGTTTATGCATAATGACTTGTTTATGTAGTGGTCGTTCTGAGCATTCACTAAGCTTGTTAAGCTCACCCACTCCATTTTAACCTTTGCAGAGTAGTTGCAATTTGGTGTGAGCTGTGTGGCCTTCAAGGTATAGTATTGATCCAAGCCATTCTTTAGTCACTATAGTAGGTGTTAATGGTTATTTTGATATGGGAGTTTAAGGTAATGTGGTAGATTTTATATCGGTTTTGCTAAGTTAATTTTTAGGTTGTTTGTATGCTATTTATGTTTGGAAGTATGTGGACTTGAATATGATATTGGAACTACTATTTCAAATATTTTGATGTTTCTTTAACTAGGTGAATGAAGCATGTTGTTTAGGATTAAGTTTGAATGGTTTTAATATTGGTATGCTGAGATTTTATAATCTAGAGTGGAGGTATCGATATTTGATTTTTTTTAAATGATACCTTTTCATTTTTAAAGGTGCAAAGAGATGGAATACGGAATTGGTATCGATACTTTGGCCCAAGTATTGATCCTCAGGGTAAGTTTATCAATACCTTGCAAAAGGTATCGATAATTTTTGACGTTTTGATATTTCGTGAGAAACAGAATGCTAGTTTGGTATCGATTTTCCATGTGGTACCGATACCATTTAAAGAAAATATCGATACCCCTGAGACAGTATCGATACCTACGTAACAGTTTTGGAAATTTTACAATTTGGCCCATTTGTAGGTTTGATTGATGTTTTTAATACCCTTAGTGTATGTATGGTATGTTTTAATGATAAAAAGTGGTTGAACGACTACAAATCATACATATGATTAAATAAAGATGACGATTGGTTAGTTGAGAAACTGTTTGCTAAGTAAATGATGTGTGGTGGTTGTGTAACGTCCTAGTATTCAAGCTCGGCGACTGGGTGGGGTGTGGAGTGTTACAAGAATTTTGAAAATTGATAGATTTTAATTGCAACAATGCATGTAGTTTAGGCTATGATTTTATTGTATTGCTTATGTTTTATATTCGAATGCTTCAAAGATGAACTTCATAACTATCTTCAGACTTATTAATTTGGTGTTTTCTTCAATACAATACTAGTATATCTATATGTATGGTTAAATCACATGCGATAGTAAACCAGAAGTTTACCTTAGTATTGTTGAATCACGTGCATAGTAAACTGAAAGTTTACTAGTCCAAATATACTAATTAGTTGTCATGATCAGTTAGACCATCTGATCAATAATGATGTAGTAAAATAAGAATTCACATGGAAGTTTATTAAAGAATCTAAAGATTATTTAGTTTAAAGATTTTTTAAGTGTTGCTTGTTCTCAAAAAATATGAATTATTAGAACCTCACTTACAAAAATTGAGATTGAATCTCTAGCATTTCTAAAAGAAATATTGTAACGACCCTATAGTTAAAGGTGTCAGAAAGTGCATTCTCTGGACTCTGTTCCCATAAATTAGACTCGTAAATATTTATTATAAATATTTACGAAGCTAGTTGTGTAGTTAACTAGGCTTCGGTTAAGCGAATTTACTTGAATTAAAGTTATTATAGTTTAAGGACTAAATCGTGTATAGGGTGAAAGTTAAATTATAGAATAAAAATTAATTAAGGGATTAAAGTAGTAAATATACCTTTATATATGCATAATGAACAACATTGATGGTTGTAGTAAATATATATGGTATTTTAATATATATTATATGTTTAATGAATGAAATATAATTTATATTTATAAGTTTTAAAATAATAATAATATTTATTATAATAAATAAAAATTAAAGTAAAATGAAATGAATAAGAAGAAAGTGGCATGAAAGAGAATGAATATTCTCTTTTACATGCAATTTCGAAAATAAAAAGAAAGAAGAAAAAGCTTGGACCGCACATAAGGGTTTTAGACTTTCAAAGTTCAATTGGTTAGTCAATTTAGTCCATTTTATTATAATTTTTATGTTTTTGGAATGTCGGTGTTTAGTACTACCCGACCCATGTTATAATTTTAGCATTGATTAAGATTTTAAATGTTGTTATTATTAAATAGTTTAGTATTAGGGATTAAATTGATAGATTTTTAAGCTAGAAATGGAAAAGGATTAAATCGTAGAACAAATTGTAAATTTTGAGTAACAGGGACTAAATTGTGAAAATTTTGAAATTTAAGGGTTTAATAGAAAATAGGGAGTTAAATTTAGTTTAAAGTGAAATTTGTATAAAAATATAAAATTAAATGTGAAAAATAAAAATTAGTCTCAGTTTAGGGACTAAATTGGAATTTAGGAAAATATTGAGTCAAAATTGAAATATTCAATACGAAATTTAATTGTGTTGTATTGATGAATTTTAATTGTTTTAATTCTGTAGCTAACTTCATACTAAAATCTTCGACTAAAATGGGGAAGGATAAAATCGACGTCGAATAGCTCGGAATCCACGATTTGTATTTCTATAATCCGAACTTAGTTGTTAATTGTTGTAATTCGATTTAATGCATATGGTAAGTGTTTGAGGTGAGTATTTGACATTTTGATAGTTGATTGAAATGGTATATACATTATGAATGTATTGATTATTGAATTGAAATGAATATATGTGCAAATGTGAAAGTTAGATATTGATTATTATATATTGAATTGAATTCATGTGTCTATGTGATTATATGAAAACTTGATTTTGGATATTGGTTGTATTGGAAATGTGAAATTAAACCCTATTAACTGTATCGGGCTGAGTCAGATATAGATGGCATGCCATAGGATAGGAAGAGTTCAGGG
>CM025255.1:21627264-21645675 GCA_013677275.1 Gossypium schwendimanii | reverse complement strand
TAGCCTTCAACATAGCATGGGGTAAAACTTTTTCTAACATTTTTTCCAACTCATTTAAATAATCGGCTTCGTAACAACCTGATTTTTAGTGGTGTCAAAAATAGTGGTTTGAGGCCACTAAATTTGACGAGTAAGCTCGTAAATTTTATTATTTAATATTTATGAGTCAAATGTTGTTTTAGGAAGATTTTTTTTAAATTAGTTATTTTTGTTTTATAAGGATTTATTAGGTCAAGTGGTTTAGAAAATAAGGTATCGAGACCTCGATTCTATAAGTCGAGTCGTAAATATTTACGGAGTGTCATTAAGGTAGTATTAAATTTTCGTTAGAAAATTTTATCGTTTTGATAGTTAATTAATTAAAAAGGACTAAATTGAAAAAGGTACAAAACTTGTGAATTATAAGAAATAGTGATTAAATGGCTTAAATGGTAAATAAGGGAGGACTTAAGGAGAAATTTAGCCTAAATTAAAGGCAATTGGCGGCATAAGCAGAGAAAAAATAAAATAAAATGAATTAAGGGTAAAATGGTAATTTAGTTGAAATTAAAAATAAAACAAATGGCTAATTAAAAGATTTTCTAGACATTTCTCCTTCAATTCTTAGTCCAAAAACACCATTGAAGAGCTCTTAAATCTGGTTTTCATATTTTAGCTCCATGTGAGTCAAATTCTTACTCTTTTCTTGTAATTTTTATGTTTTTGAGACTTTTACAATTTAGTCCAACTTAATATTACCTTAGTTTTTTATTTTATTGAAAATTTTTAAAGTTACCATTGATGAGTATTAGATGTTTTAGATGAACAACATGGATTTAGAGATTTAATTTTGTTGTATGATGATTTTATAAAGTGATTTTGTTAAGTATTGATTTTAGGATCAAATTGTAAAGAATTAAAGAATTAGGGTTTGGTATTAAATTCCTATTTTATCAAGGGCTGTATGATAGCCTACAATATATAGATAAATTATTAATTGAGAAAGATTAGTTAATTTAATAAGATTAATTTGTTAAGGACTAAATTGCAAAAGTTGTGAAAGTTTAGGGTAATTGTGTAAATTCAAAAAATTAAAGGGAATTAATTGTGAAATGAATTAGAACTAAAATATATGCTAATTAATGAGTAATTTTATATTTTAGATCAAGATCCCGTAGATACTCGTGAAAAAGGAAAGTTAGCAAAATAGTCCTTGAACTTTTGCAAAAATTAGAAATTAACCCATGTACGTTTGTACAGTTAAAGTTTAATATTTATATTGAATTAATGAATGGTATTATGTATTTATTCTACTATTGAAATAAAATATTGTTAAAGTTATAAATTTGAATTGAATATTAGGATTAAATGAAACGCGAGATTTGAGTACATTCGGCAATTGACGAATTGACAAAATTGGAGGAAAATGACAGCAAATTACCCAAGTAAGCTGAGGTTCAGCATTTGTTGTGAACTTTTGTGTTTACTTTCCGTTTAGCTCTCATGAGCTTCTGTTTAACTTATATGAGTTTCCGTTCAGCTCTATTGAGCTTTTGTTTAACCCTTATGGGTTTCCGTTCAGCTTTATTCAGCATTTGTTGTGAACTTTTGTGTTTACTTTCCGTTTAGCTCTCATGAGCTTTTGTTTAACCCTTATGGGCTTCCGTTCAACTCACACGAGCTTCTGTTTAACCCTTATGGGTTTTCGTTCAGTTCTTATAAGCTTCCGTTCAACCCTTATGGGTTTTTGTTTAGCACTCATGAGCTTCTGTTTAGCCTCCGGGCTTCTAAAAATAATGTACTCTTATCCGTAAGCAGTTCTCCGATTTGGAAAGATTTGGTAAGTGAATATGTAATTGAAATTGAAAGACATATTGATTGATATTGTTATTGATCTGAAATAAGTGTATTCATCGATTGAAGTAATGATTGGCAGAGATTTTACATTGAATGATTTTATTTAATTGATTTGTTACAGTAGGTTCGGTAAGATTTATGTTTAACCCATCGGACTTACTAAGCTTCATTAAGCTTACTTGTGTTGTTTAATGTCTTTCTAGATTTTTAAGAGGTCGAAAAATTGAATAAACACATCAAGTCACACTATCCAGCTTATTCCAATAGTTTTTGAAACGTACACTATGGTTTATATGGCATGTATATGGTTTGTGTGGATTTAATAAAAGTTTGTCTTGTGTAAACATTAGTAATTGTAATTTTGCATTTATATATATATGCTAGGTTGGATATGACATATATTGATGATGTTGGTGTGAATGATATATGTGTTTGTGTATATTTCAATTATGGTGAACTTAGGTATAGTTATTGGATGAATTAAATAGGTAAGTTTGAGTAATTGGGTCTATATGGTGATATACTATGTTTAAAACATGATTTTGGCTTGTCATGATTGTCTTGTTGTGGTTTATTGATATGTTTAAATGTTGTGTATAGGTTGTTACTAAAATGGGTGAGAAATGTGGATTTGAAATGGCAATTTTCGTCCACATAGGCAGAGACACGGGCGTGTGTCTTAGCCGTGTGTGTAACACCCTAAAAAATCCCTTATATGTTTATTTTTGTATGTTTGTGACACAAATATTTGTCAGCTTTAATGGTTATGTGCTCTGGAAGGGTTTGGGAGGTCCCAAGTTTAAGCCTTAGCTTGGGCAAAATTTTTTTTTGTTTTTAAATGTATAAAACCCTATCTTTGATCAGTAGGCTTATAAATAGATGTTGGTAGAATATGTCAGAATGGGCCTGCTGGTCTAGTGGTTAAGTGGGGTGTAAATATGCTGGAGGTCTTTTGTTCAAATCTCTGCACGATTAAAGGGATTTTTTTTATTGCTTGTGCCGTGTAGGTATTTTGGTCCAGCCGAAATACTGAAGAGGTTGACTGAGGGTTGGTTTTAGTTGTTGAGAGGTTTATGGTGGGTTAGTGGTGAGGATTTTAAGGAGAAATTTTAGGGATATGAAGAGAGAGTTAGTGTCGAATTGAATTTCTTTTGCTTTCTCAAATTTCGGTTGGGGATTAGTTTTTCTTTTCATTTTGTTTTTGTCGACTGTTTTCAATTCTTAGGGGCCGAATATTGCTGGGGGTTCCTACTAGTTTCTTTTTTCTTTTTCTCTCTTCTCTCTTCCGACTTTGTTCTTTCATATGGTAAAAGTGCTCTTCCCCAAACTGTTGTTACCGTCTACTTTCTCTTTTCCTCCCTTGCTATTTTCCTTGCCTAATTTTGGGTTCTCTATGCTTTTCCTTCTAATGTTGATTTACCACTTCTCTGCCAAAATATTGTTGTTTTCTCTCATTCATTTTCGTTTGGTTTATCCTTTCTACCAAAAGTGTGGTTGCCTTCTCTTTCTTGGTTTCGTTTGTCATCATTTGCTACACATTGTTTAACACTCTTTCAGTAAGTGTTGATTTCTTCACCGCTCAGTTACTTGAAGTTAGTTTTTAAAGGGTTGTGTATTGTTTTGATTAGAAGTCGACCAAGGGACTGGGGACTGTCGTTGACGCATTAGGGGGTGGAATTCTTTTTGTTATTGAATTGAGGGTATGGATTATCCTACTAGAAGTTGGATAATTTGTTTTGGTTTAAGATTAAATTGACTGTGTAGTGAATAATTGAATGGTATTTTGATTAAATATTAGGTACTTGGAGTTTTCGTGTGGGGTTAGGAAACAAAAAATATGCAAGGTGTGTAAACACAACTCTGAAAAATGGAAAGTTGTAAAAAGCTGAAAAGTGGGGCTGTCGACGCCACAGGGGTATGTGGCTGCCTGTATGGTAGGTCGTGTGATTGAACATGGGTGTGAAATCGACGAGGCTGGCCATGTGCAATTCATGGGCCGAGCTGAGTTAGGCCGTGTCGACCACATGGGCGTATGGGCCCATATGGGTGAACCACACTTGCGTGTGGAACGTATTAGGCCAGACCGTGTGACCCACACGGGTTCAATGAGCTATTTTTTGGGCTAATCTGATGGAACTGCCTTTTGGATAATATGATCTAATATTGGGAATGGACTGGTTAGTCAAACACCAGGTGAGCTTAGATTGTGCCACAAAAAGGGTTGTACTGAGAACTAAAGAGGATAGCGAGGTAGTTGTAATTGGGGAACGTCGAAACTACTTATCGAATGCGATTTATGTATTGAAGGCTGAGAAGTTGGTTCGTCAGGGATGTGAGGCGTATCTGGCCTACATCATTGTTTCAAATTTTGGGGATTCTTCAGTTAATGATATCAGGACAGTTAAGGACTTTCTAGACGTTTTTCTTGAAGAGCTACCTGGGTTACCTCTGAATCGTGAAGTAGAGTTCATGATTGAGCTCCTTCCAGGTACAACTCCAGCCGTATTTGTATTGACAATCGATAATTGAACT
Organism: Gossypium schwendimanii; assembly: GCA_013677275.1. Taxonomy (NCBI): domain Eukaryota; kingdom Viridiplantae; phylum Streptophyta; class Magnoliopsida; order Malvales; family Malvaceae; genus Gossypium; species Gossypium schwendimanii. The sequence goes on along the minus strand of CM025255.1, from coordinate 21,641,307 downwards.
AGTTGACAATTAAGAATAAGTATCTCATACTAAGGATAGATGATCTATTTGATCAATTTTGAGGGGCTTTGATTTTCTCCAAGATTGACCTCCAATCAGGAGATCATCAGTTGAGGGTTAAGGAGACTGATGTATACAAGACAGAATTTAAGACTCGATACGGTCATTACGAGGTCCTAGTGATGCCATTTGGACTGACGAATGCACCAGCAGGTTTCATGGATCAGTTCGTGGTGTTATTTATTGATGACATACTGGTGTACTCGAAGACTGAGGATGAGCACGATGAACACCTTAGAGTGGTTTTGCAGATTTTTTTGAGAGAAACAACTCTATGTCAAGTTTAGGAAATGTGAGTTCTGGTTACAGGAAGTATCATTTTTAGGCCATGTGGTTTCTGCTGATGGGATTAGGTCTATCCTCGAAAGATTGAGGAAGTGTTGGATTGGAAATAGCCTAAGACTGTATCTGATATTCACAGTTTTCTGGGACTGGCAAGGTACTATCGATGATTTGTAAAGGGTTTTTCACTGATTGTATCACCCTTGACTAAGCTGCTATGTAATGGCGTGCCATTTAACTTGATTAATGTGCAGCAAGAGAGCTTTGAGAAGCTCAAAACTGTATTGACTGAGGCCCATGTTTTGATATAGCTAGAGTTTGGAAAAGAGTTTACTGTCTACAACGATGCATCATATGTCAGTTCGGGATGTGTGTTGATGCAAAAGGGTAAGGTGGTAGCGTATGTGTCTCGTCAACTTAAGACTTATGAGGAGAATTATGCGATGCATGAGCTAGAGTTGGCCGCAGTGGTGTTCGTATTGAAAATCTAGAGGCATTACCTATATGGTGAAAAGTGTATCATCTACATAGATCACAAGAGCCTCAAGTATCTCCTCACTTAGAATGAGCTAAATGTTAGGCAGCGTAGATGGATTGAGCTGCTTAAGGATTACGACCGTACGATTGAATACCACCCTGGTAAGGCTAATGTTGTGGCCGACGCACTGAGCCGTAGGGCTGTGATTGATCTGAGGGCGATGTTTACTCGTCTTTGTTTATTTGATTATGGTAGTCTATTAGTCGAACTCCAAGTTAAACAGACGTGGATAGAGTAGATTAAGGGTAAACAGTTGGAGGACAAGTTTTTGGGTCTTCACTTCCGACAAATTGAAAGTGGGAATACTGTGGATTTTGGACTGAATAGCGAAGGGGTACTCTATTTTCGTGGGAGAATCTGTGTACCGAATGATACGGAGTTGAGGCAGTCGATACTGAGTGAGGCGCATAGTAGCCATTATGCTATGCATCTGGGCAGAAATAAGATGTACCGTGACCTTCGTGTGTTATACTGGTGGTCAGATCTTAAGCAAGAGGTTACCAAATTTGTGGCTAAGTGTCTGACATGCCATCAAGTTAAGGCTGAACATCAGTTACCTTCGAGATTGTTGCAGCCAGTCAAGATTCTGTTTTGGAAGTGGGAGCGTGTAACAATGGATTTCATTAGTGGGTTACCCCTCACGCCCACTAAGAAGGATTCGGTGTGGGTCATCATGGATTGATTGAACAAATCCGCCTACTTCATACTAGTTCGTACTGATTACTCTATTGAAAAACTGGCTAAATTGTATGTGCCTAAAATAGTGAGACTGCATGGGGTACTGATTTTAATAATATCTGATTGGGATCCTCGCTTCACGTCTCGGTTCTGGAAGAAGCTTCATGAAGCTCTGAGTACAAGATTGGACTTCAGTACTGCGTTCCATCCTCAAACTAACAGTCAGTCAGAGAGGATGACTCATATACTGGAAGATATGTTGAGAAGTTGTGTGGTTGACTTTCGAGGTAGTTGGGAGGATTACCTACCACTAGCAGAATTTGATTATAACAACAATTATCAGTTTAGCATTCAGATGACACCCTACGAGACATTATATGGTTGTAGATGTCGCACACCTTCATGTTGGATTGAGTTTGGCGAGCGGCGTGTTCTGGGCCCTAAACTAGTTTCTAATACCGAGGATAAATTTAGGTTAATTTGAGACCGACTGAAGGCGACATCATACAGACGGAAGTCCTATGCGGATCTAAAGCATCAAGAGATTGAGTATTCAATGGGGGACTTCTTTTTTCTTAATTTCTCGTCATGGAAGAAGGTACTGAGATTGGGTCGTAAGGGCAAGTTGAGCCCTAGGTTTATTAGACCTTATCGCATACTGAAACGAGTGGGACCAGTTGCCTACCAGTTAGAGCTACCTCTAGAATTAGACTGGATTCACAATGTTTTCTATGTATTGATGTTGAGGCGCTACCGCTCTGATCCTACACATATTGTTCTTGTTGAAGAGATCGAGGTTAGGCCAGATCTGACCTTTGAGGAGGAGTCAGTTCAGATATTGGACCGTAATGTAAAATTTCTGAGGAGGAAGTCTATTCCACTGGTTAAAGTCCTATGGCATAATCGTAGCACCGAAGAGGCCACGTGGAAGCCTGAGGATACGATGCGTCAGCAGTATCCCCATCTGTTCTGATCAAGTAAAATTTTGAGGCTAAAATTTTCTGTTAGGGGGTAGAGTTGTAATACCCCAAAATCTCTTATATAATTTTTCGTATGTTTGTGACACAATTGTATGTCTGCTTTAGTGTTTAAGTGTTCTGGAAAGTATTTGAGAGGTCTCAAGTTCAAGCATTAGTTTAGGCAAATTTTTGTTTTTACATGAATAAACCCCTATCTCTAATCAGTAGGCTTATGCTATGCATCCGGGCAAAAATAAGATGTACCGTGACCTTCGTGAGTTATACTGGTGGCCAGATCTTAAACGAGAGGTTACCAAATTTGTGGCTAAATGTCTGACATGCCAGCAGGTTAAGGCTGAACATCAGTTACCTTCGGGATTGTTGCAGCCAGTCAAGATTCCTCTTTGGAAGTGGGAGTGTGTAACTATGGATTTCATTAGTGGGTTACCCCTTACACCCACTAAGAAGGATTCAGTGTGGGTCATCGTGGATTGATTGACCAAATCCGCCTACTTCATACCAGTTTGTACTGATTACTCTCTGCAAAAGCTGGCTAAATTGTATGTGTCTGAAATAGTGAGACTGCGTGGGGTACCGGTTTCAATAATATCTAATAGAGATCCTCGCTTCACGTCTCGGTTCTAGAAGAAGCTACATGAAGAGATACAAGATTGGACTTCAGTACTGCGTTCTATCCTCAGATTGATGGCCAGTCAAAGAAGGTGATCCAGATACTGGAGGATATGTTGAGAAGTTGTGTGATTGACTTTCGAGGCAGTTGGGATGATTACCTGTCGCTAGGAGAATTCGAGTATAACAACAGCTATCAGTCTAGCATTCAGATGGCACCCTACGAGGCATTATATGGTCGTAGGTGTCGCACACCTTCATGTTAGACTGAGTTGGGCGAGCGGCATGTTCTGGGCCCTGAACTAGTTTCTGATACAGAGGATAAAGTTAGACTGATTCGGAACCAACTAAAAGCGGCATCTGATAGGCAGAGTCCTACACTGATCTGAAGTGTCAAGGGATTGAGTATTCTATGGTGGACTTCATTTTTCTCAAGTCTCGCTATGGAAGAAGGTATTGAGGTTTGGTCGTAAAGGCAATTTTAGCCCTAGGTTTATTGGGCCTTACCGCATTCTGAAACATGTGGGACCGATTGCCTACCAATTGGAGTTACCTCCAGAGTTAGATCGGATTCATGACATGTTCTACGTCTCTATGTTGAGGTGCTACAGCTCTGATCCCATGTATATTGTTCCTGTTGAAGAATTCAAGGTTAGGCCAGATCTGACCTTTGAGGAGGAGCCAGTTCAGACATTGGAGCGAGATATAAAGGTTCTAAGAAAAAAATTCATCCCACTAGTTAAGGTTCTTTGGCGTAACCCTACCACTGAGGAGGCCACGTGGGAGTCTGAGGATACAATGCGTCAGCAGTATCCTCATCTGTTCTGATAAGGTAAAATTTTGAGGCCAAAATTTTCTTTTAGGGTGGTAGTGTTGTAACGCAAAAAAAACCCCCTTATATATTTATTTTCGTATGTTTGTGACTCAAATATCTGCCAGCTTTAGTGGTTATATGCTCTGGGAGTGTTTGAGAGGTCCCAAGTTCAAGCCTTAGCTTGGGAATTTTATTTTTATTTTTACATGAATAAAACCCCATCTTTGATCAGTAGGCTTATAAATAGATGTTCGTAAAATATGTCAGAATGGGCCTACTGGTCTAGTGGTTAAGTGGGGTGTAAATATGCTAGAGGTCTTGTGTTCGAATCTCTGTGCGATCAGGGGGATTTATTTTATTGCTTGTGCCGTGTAGGTATTTTGGGCTAGCTAAAATACTGAAGAGGTTGACTGCGGATTGGTTTCGGTTTTTGAGAGGTTTATGGTGGGTTAGTAGTGAGGGCTTTAAGGAGAAATTTTAGGGATATAAAGAGAGAGTTAGTGCCGAATTGAATTTTTTTTTCTTTCTCAAATTTTAGCTGGGGATTAGTTTTTCTTTTCATTGTTTCTGTCGACTGTTTTCCATTCTGGGCTGAATATTATTGAGGGTTCCTACTAGTTTTTTTTCTTTTTCTCTCTTCTCGCTTCCGACTTTGTTCTTCCCTACAGTAAAAGTGCTCTTCCCCAAACTGTTGCTGTCGTCTACTTTTTGTTTTCATCCCTTGCTCTTTTCCTTGTCGAAGTTTGTGTTATCTATGCTTTTTGTTCTAATATCGATTTGCCACTTCTCTACTGAAATATTGTTGTTTTCTCTCATTGATTTTCATTTGGTTCATCCTTGTTACCGGAAATATGGTTGCCTTCTCTTTCTTGGTTTCGTTTGTCATCATCTGCTACACATTGTTTAATACTCTTTCTTTAAGTGTTCGTTTCTTCATCGCTTAGTTACTTGAAGTTAGTTTTTAAAAGGTTGTATATTGTTTTGATTAGAAGTCGACCAAGGGACTGGGGACTATCATTGACGCATTAGGGGGTAGAATTTTTTTCTGTTATTGGATTAACGGTATGGATTGTCCCATTGGAAGTTGGATAAATTATTTTGGTTTAAGATTAAATTGACTGTGTAGTGAATAATTGAATGGTATTTTGATCAAATATTAGGTAGTTGGAGTGTTCGTGTGGGGTTAGGCAACAAAAAATAGGCCAGGTGTGTAAACACAACTCTGGAAAATGAAAAGCGGTGAAAAGCTAAAAAGTGGGGTTGTCTACGCCACACGGGCGTGTGACCACCCATGTGGTAGGCCATGTGACTGAACATGGACGTGAAATCGATGAGACTAGCCATGTGCGATTTATGGGCCGGGTCGAGTTGGGCCTGTGGGCCACATGGACGTGTGGGCCTATACGGATGAACTACATGTGCATGAGAAATGTATTGGGCCAGGCCATGTGGGTGACATGGCCAAGGCCATTTTAGTTTGTGTGGGCCACATGGTTGTGTGGGCCCACACGGGCTGACAATATAGGCATGTGGGCCCATTTTTTACTATTTTGTTGTTAAGGTTTCCCGGGTTGCCCAAGACGACTGTGAACCTTCTGTAGGGTCGGTAAGCTTACCTAGACCCCTAATTGACTGAATGACTATTATACCCATGAACGATATATATATTTATGACTCTGTATAGAGTATGCTGTTAAACTGTACTGAATGCATGTATGATACCATGATATGACATGACATGATTATATGATGCATGGCATGGGGATGGGTTATTATTGATCGGAAGAAGTGTACTGGAAGGTTTCAAGCCTAACTTACTGGCAGCTTAGTTGCATATTACTGTATAGTGCCGCAATCGGTACTACTTGGAGTGTAGGGATGGGTAGGTTGATTATATCCCCACATAGAGTGTAGGGTTAGACAGAGATGGTATGTAGAGGTTGGCTGGGTAGGACTTGTATATTGCATAATCTGTTACTACACTGATTGCTGACATTGTAATGGGCCAAGGCCCAAATGCATGATTACTTCTGTACTAAGATGGGCAAAAGCCTAAACTGATTTTGTCACTGATAGTAAAAAAGGCTTAGGCCCAGACTTAGTTTATTCTGTTTATTGTCTGATTATTCTATATAATGTCTGTTTGTTTGCACGGGGAATTACACACTAAGTTTTGAAAACTCACCCCTTTCTGTTAATCTGTATAGGTAATCCTAGTCATAGGCAGATTGGTGCTGCAGAGGACTCAACAGTGGTCGCACGACTCCTTTTTACTGTTTCGTACCTAATTATATTTATTTTTAAAGCTTTATTTGGGGTTTTTATCTGTAATAATGATCGCTATGGATTTTTGTTTTAAATTTGGATTTAAAACTACTTTATGTCTTATATCTGCTAGAGGTAGATAAAACACAGGGTTTTAAAAAGAAATACATGTGTTTTAGCAAAATACCCACAATGACACAAACTATTTTAAAAAGCTTCCGCAACGTATAATGTTTTGTAAACTAATGATTGAATAAAAAAACACTAGTTTAGGATTAACAAAAGATAACAACAAGCTTTAAATGGAAAATGTTTTAAGCAAAGTTATAATTTTGTTCAACACGAGCTTCAGTTTTCAAACACACTACCATGTGACATCGCTAGATTCGGCTATAATGTCCAGGTCGGTTTGGAAACCTCGTTCGAGTATGAAAGATACTACTGCTTGATCAGAGGCTAAAGCACCTGCACGTACCAATGTCATTCGAGCTAGAGAAGAAGCCATTGCTCCAGATGTGATTGCTGGTACATTCTATCTTTTTTATGTTACTGTATATGTATTGATTGACCCTGGGTTAACTCATTCATATATTTGCTTTGCTTTAGTAATAGAAAAGAAGTTTCTTGTTGAATCTACTGATTATGATATTTAAGTTACTAATCCATTAGGTCAAAGTGTGATAGTTAATTTAGTGTGTCGTAATTGTCTACTAAAAGTGAAAGGCTGTGAATTCCCTACTGAATTGGTGTTGCTACCCTTTCAAGAATTTGATGTTATTCTGGGAATGGATTGGTTATCTTTGCATGATGCTGTGGTAAATTATAGACAGAAACGGATTGATTTGAAATGTCAGACAGGAGAGATGATTTCAATTGAGTCTGAAATTTCAAAAGATATTGTTGGAATCATTTCAGCTTTTTCTGCTCAGAGATTGATGCGAAAAGGTAATGAAGCATTTCTAGCATACATCCTTGATACCCAAGATTCAGAATCAAAGCTAGATTAGTTACCAGTTGTTAATGAGTTTGCTGATGTATTTCTTGAAGAATTGTTCGGTTTACCACCTAATCGTGAAGTTGAGTTTGTAATTGATATGATTCCTGGAACTGCCCCAATATTAGTAACACCATACCGTATGGCACCAGCTGAACTAAAGGAATTAAAGGAACAGTTGCAAAAGTTATTAGACTGGGGGTTTATTAAACCGAACATGTCTCTCTGGGGTGCACCTATTTTTTTGTGAAAAAGAAATACCGTTCTTTGAGATTGTGCATAGACTACAAACAGTTGAACAAAGTCACCATTAAAAATAAATACCCTTTGCCACGTATCGACGATTTGTTTGATCAATTGAAAGGTGTTGCAATATTCCCTAAGATAGACCTCAGAATCGTGTATTATCAATTGAAGGTTAAGGAATGTCATGTGCCAAAGACTGCTTTTAAAACTCAATATGGTCATTATGAGTTTTTGGTAATGCCATTTGATTTGACTAATGCTCCTGCTACTTTTATGGATTCAATGAATCGAATTTTTCAACGTTATTTGGATAGGTTTGTGGTTATGTTTATTGATGATATACTAATCTATTCCAAGATAGAATCTAAGCATGCATAGCATTTGAGGATTGTACTACAGACTTTGAGAGAAAAGCAGTTGTATGCAAAAGTTTAGTGAATGTGAATTCTGGCTTCATGAGATTGGATCTTTGGGTCATATAGTATCAGCTGATGGGATTCGAGTTGATCCGAGTAAAGTTTCTACTTTGATAAATTGGAAAACTTAAAAAAATGTTTCAGAAGTGCGAAGTTTTCTCGGTTTAGTAGGGTACTATAGATGTTTTGTCAAGAAGTTTTTGATTATTGCTTCTTCGTTGACTTAATTATTACAGAAAAATGTTGAGTCTGTTTGGTCTGATGAGTGTCAACAGAGTTTTGATTAGTTGAAGAAAATGTTGACGGAAGCTCCAGATTTGACTCAGCCAAAATCTAGAGTAGCGTATGTTGTTTATAGTGATGCGTCTCTCAATGGTTTGGGTTGTGTGCTGATGCAGTCAGGAAAAGTAGTAGTTTATGCTTCTCAATAATTAAAGCCACAAGAGAAAAATTATCCTACACATGATCTTGAGTTGGCTACGATTGTATTCGATTTGAAGATTTGGAGACATTATTTATACGGTGAGAAATGTTACATGGTTACAGATCACAAAAGTTTAAAGTAATTGATGACTAAAAAAGAATTGAATCTGAGACAAAGGCGGTGGCTAGAACTACTGAAATATTATGATCTGGTTATTGACTACCACTTGGGAAAGGCTAATCTAGTTACGGATGCACTTAGTCAAAAGTCGTCATTATTTGCACTCTGAACGTTGAATGCTCAATTAACTTTAAACGAAGATGATTCTGTATTAGCAGAGTTGTGAATGAAACCCCTATTTCTTCAACAAATTTAGGAATTGCAAGATGATGATCCAAAATTGGTGTTGAAATGACAGATGGTTCAGAGCAATTTGAGTTTGGAATATAGTGTTGATGATAGTGGTATGCTGCGTTATCGCAATAGAATTTGTGTACCTAATAATTTGGATTTGAAAAATGATATTCTTTCTGAAGCTCACAGTAGCACATACTGTATTCATCCGGGTAGTACAAAGATGTATTGTGATTTGAAATGGATGTATTTGTGGCCAGGTATGAAATGAGAAATTTGTGAATTTGTAGCAAAATGTTTGATTTGTTAACAGGTGAAAGCAGAACATCAGGTGCCAGCAGGTTTACTACAACCTGTTATGATTCCTGAATGGAAGTGGGAGCATGTCACAATGAATTTTGTATCTGGTTTACCTTTAACTCTGTGAAAGAAAGATTTGATCTGGGTGATTATTGACAGATTGACTAAATCGACACATTTTATTCCAGTCAGAACAAACTTCACACTTGAGGAATTAGCTGAACTATATATATATATATGAGATTGTTAGGTTACACGGGGCTCCAACATCCATTATTTCAGATTGAGATTTTGGAGTAAACTACATAAGCCTCTAGGTACAAAGCTAAATTTTAGCACAGAATTTCATCCTTAGATTGACGGGCAATCAGAACGAGTGATTCAGATTCTGGAAAATATATTAAGGTTTTGTATACTCGAATTTGGAGGTAGCTGGGAAAGGTATTTACCGTTAGCTAAATTTGCATATAACAATAGTTATCAATCCAGTATAAAATGGCACCGTTTGAAGCTCTTTATGGGAGAAAATGTAAGACACCATTATACTGGTTTGAACTGAGCGAATCTAAACTAGTGGGAGTTGATTTAATTCGAGAGACTGAGGATAAAGTTCGGATTATTCGAGATAATTTGAAAGCTGCTTCTGATCGTCAGAAATCATATGCATACTTGGACAGAAAAGATATAGAATTTTCTGTTGGTGATCGGGTATTCTTAAAAGTTTCTCCATGGAAGAAATTATTACGATTCGGCAGGAAAGAGAAGCTGAGTTCAAGATTTACCAGACCATATGAAATTGTTGAAAGAATCAGCCTTGTAACTTATCAATTAGCTTTGCCTCTTGAACTTGAGAAAGTTAATAATGTGTTCCACATATTCATGCTGAGACGGTACAATATTTGATCCTTCACACGTGATTCCTCATAGTGAAATTGAGCTACAACCAAATATGACGTATTAGGAAGAACCAGTGAGAATTTTAGCTCGAGAGGTTAAAAAGTTGTGGAACAAACAAATATCACTGGTAAAAGTCTTGTGGCATCGACATGGTTCATAGGAAGCTACTTGGGAAACATCGGCCACATTAAAATTACCTTCTGGGGAGGTCCAACTAAAGAATCAATGAGATTACAATATCCGAATCTATTGTCAAGTAACAAATTTCGAGGACGAAATTTCATAAGGGGGAGAGTTGTAATAGGTCGATTTTCAATGGTGTCGAAAATAGTGGTTCAAGGCCACTAAATTCGACGATTAAGCTCGTAAACTTTGTTTTTTAATATTTACGAGGCAAATGTGGTTTTAGAAAGATTTTTTTAAAATTAGTAATTTGTGTTTTATAAGGGTTTATTAGGTCAAGTGGTTTAGAAAATGAGGTATCGAGACCTCAATTCTATAAGCCGAGTCGTAAATATTTTTATAAATATTTACGAAGTGTCATTAAGGTAGTATTAAAGTTTCGTTAGAAAATTTTATCGTTTTGGTTGTTAATTACTTAAAAAAGACTAAATTAAATAAAGGTGCAAAACTTGTGAATTATAAGAAATAGTTATTAAATGGCTTAAATGGTAAATAAGGGAGGACTTAAGGAGCAATTAAGCCTAAATTAAAGGCATGAGGCGGCATAAGCAGAGAAGAAAATAAATTAAATGAATTAAAGGTAAAATGATAATTTAGTTGAAATTAAAAATATAACAAATGGCTAATTGAAAGATTTTCTAGACATTTCTCCTTCAATTCTTAGTCCAAAAACACCATTAAAGAGCTCTTAAATCTGGTTTTCATATTTTAGCTCCATGTGAGTCTAATTCTTACTCTTTTCTTGTAATTTTTATGTTTTTGAGACATTTACAATTAAGTCCAACTTAATATTACCTTAGTTTTTAACTTTATTGAAAATTTTGAAAGTTTCCTTTGTTGAGTATTAGATGTTTTAGATGAATAACATGGATTTAAAGCTTTAATTTTGTTGTATGATGATTTTATAAACTGATTTTGTTAAATATTAATTTTAGTATCAAATTGTGAAGAATTAAAGAATTAGGGTTTGATATTAAATTCTTGTTTTATCAAAGGCTATATGATAGCCTAGAATATATAGATAAATTATTAATTGAGAAAAATTAGTTAATTTAATAAGATTAATTCGTTAAGGACTAAATTGCAAAAGTTGTAAAAGTTTAGGGTAATTGTGTAAATTTTAAAAATTGAAGGGTATTAATTTGAAATGAATTAGAACTAAAATATATGCTAACAAATGAGTAATTTTATATTTTAGATTAAGATCCCATAGATACTCGTGAAAAAGAAAAGTTAGCAGAATAGTCCCTAAACTTTTGTAAAAATTACAAATTAACCCAGGTACATTTGTACGGTTAAACTTTAATATTTATATTGAATTAATGAATGATATTATGTATTTATTCTATTGTTGAAATAAAATATTGTTAAAGTTGTAAATTTGAATTGAATATTAGGATTAAATGAAACACGAGATTTGAGTACATTCGGTATTTGACGAATTGATGGAATTGGAGGAAAATGACAGGAAATTACCCAAGTAAATCGAGGTTCAGCATTTGTTGCGAACTTTTGTGTTTACTTTCTGTTTAGCTCTCACGAGCTTCTGTTTAACTCATATGAGTTTCCGTTCAACTCTATTGAGCTTTTGTTTAACCCTTATGGGTTTCTGTTTAGCTTTATTAAGCTTTTGTTTAAACCTTATAGGTTTCTGTTTAGCTCTCATGAGCTTCTATTCAGCCTTCGGGCTCTTGAAAATGATGTACTCTTATCTGTAAGCCGTTCTCCGATTTGGAAAGATCTGGTAAGTGAATATGTAATTGAAATTGAAAGACATATTGATTGATATTGTTATTGATCTAAAATAAGTGTATTCATCGATTGAAGTTGTGATTGGCAGAGAGTTTGCATTTAATAATTTTATTTAATTGATGTGTTATAGTAGGTTCGGTAAGATTTATGTTTAACCCATCGAACTTACTAAGCTTCATTAAGCTTACTTGTGTTGTTTAATGTCTTTGTAGATTTTCGAGAGGTCAGAAGATCAGATCAACACATCAAGTCACACTATCCAGCTTATTCCGGTAGTTTTTGGAACGTACACTATGGTTTATATGGCAGGTATAGGGTTTGTGTGGATTTAATAAAATTTTGTCTTGTGTAAATGTTAGTAATTGTAATTTTGCATTTATATATATATGCTAGGTTGGATATGCCATATATTGATGATGTTGGTGTGAATGATAAATATGTTTGTGTATATTTCAATTATGGTGAACTTAGGTATAGTTATTGGATGAATTAAATAGTTAAGTTTGAGTAATTGGGTATATATGGTGATATACTATGTTTAAAACATGATTTTGGCTTGTTATGATTGTCTTGTTGTGGTTCATTGATATGTTTAAATGTTGTGTATAGGTTGATACTAAAATGGGTGAGATATGTGGCCTTGAAATGGCAGTTTTTGTCCACACAAGAAGAGACACGGGCGTATGTCTCATCCGTGTGTGACACAGGGTCGAGTGACACGGCCGTGTGTCCCTTGTAACTTAGCAATTTTGCAAGTCAATATACTCAAAATTGTTCACACGGCCATCACACGGGTGTATGGTTTGGTCGTGTGCCCCTGCATCTATTAAATTGCAAAACACAATACGCAGGATTTTTCACACGGCCTTGTACACGGGCGTGTGGCTTGGCCGTGTGATCCAAGTCAGTAAGCACCCTAAATTGGAAATGGACTGGGAGATGGCCATGTGCCCAAATTTTGAATGTCCACACGGCCTGGGACACGAGCGTGTTTCTTGACCGTGTGAGCCACACGACTTGGCCACATGGGCGTGTGTCCCCTGCTCCATTGAATTTTTTTATATTTTCTGAAAAATTTTTTGAGTTTTTGATTTAGTCCCGATTTATTTCTTATGTGTATTTTGGGCCTCGAAGGCTCATATAAGGGACAATAGGAGTGATTATGATTAGTTTTTGATATGTATGTTAGATGATATGAAATGTTCGTATTTGATCTGAAAAGTCTAGTAATGCTCTGTAACCTTGTTCTGGCGACAGATAAGGGTTAGGGGTATTATAGGCTTTGAATCCCGTATCTGCATTAAAGGTTCCAACATTGTGCAAGTCGATCATACAAGCAACCAACGCAACATCTTCTTCTGGAACCCATTTCACTTTGGTTCCTCGAGAATTTTGGGAAGAAACACTTAATTGCGGAAAACCTGATATAACTATCTTAAGAAAAAACGCAAATTAAAATTAAGTTCAATGTTATGAATAAAAAGGTCAACACTTTTTAAATTTATAACACATGAGGAATCAAAAGAAAATAAATTATAATGCAACAAGTCTAGTACAATACAAAAAACAATTCAAACACCACCATAGTTTTATAAACTAGATACATAAAATAACATAAACACATTAACATTTACTATTTTTACCCTAAACTTAACTAATTTCTAGATGCTTGCCATTCATCGAATATTTGGTTGGCTAGTTCCATCCTCTAAGTAGCCCATGCATCCGATGGATGAATATTTACGATATTCGAATCATCGTCATCTATCACATTACTAGGTAATCATTCTCCCAACTCCGCTTCAATAGGATCAAGACTCATATAGGTTTGAATAAAATTATGGAGCAAACAACATGCAATATTAATTCTATTGTGCACCCTCACAGGATAGAATGATGGACTCCTAAGTATTCCCTATTTAAGTTTTAATAACCCAAAGCATCTTTCAATAACATTACGCGCTGAAGCATGTTTCATATTGAAAAATTCTTCCGGAGTACTTGGCTGGTAACCCTGACGCCACTCATTCAAGTGATATCTTTGTCCTATAAAAGGCATAAGAAATCCCTCACAATTTGTGTACCCAGCATCAACTAGATAATAACAACCTATAAAAAAAACTATTTATCATGGTTAATTTCCCAAAAAAGTATGATCTTAAAAATTATTTCAAATTCCTTAAATTTTGCACTTTACCATGAGGAACTTTTAGTCCATGTCTCCTACTAATGGCATCTCAAAGAACCCGTC
>CM025255.1:21607943-21618469 GCA_013677275.1 Gossypium schwendimanii | reverse complement strand
AACTCCGCTTCAATAGGATCAAGACTCATATAGGTTTGAATAAAATTATGGAGCAAACAACATGCAATATTAATTCTATTGTGCACCCTCACAGGATAGAATGATGGACTCCTAAGTATTCCCTATTTAAGTTTTAATAACCCAAAGCATCTTTCAATAACATTACGCGCTGAAGCATGTTTCATATTGAAAAATTCTTCCGGAGTACTTGGCTGGTAACCCTGACGCCACTCATTCAAGTGATATCTTTGTCCTATAAAAGGCATAAGAAATCCCTCACAATTTGTGTACCCAGCATCAACTAGATAATAACAACCTATAAAAAAAACTATTTATCATGGTTAATTTCCCAAAAAAGTATGATCTTAAAAATTATTTCAAATTCCTTAAATTTTGCACTTTACCATGAGGAACTTTTAGTCCATGTCTCCTACTAATGGCATCTCAAAGAACCCGTCTATCAGCAACAAAACCTTCCCAACCAGGAAGAATATTGTAACGCCCTAAAAATCCAAGTATTTATTTTTGCGTGTTTGTAACGCAACTACTTGTTTGCTTCAGTGGAGAAGTGATTTGGGTGTGTTGGGAGTGTTTGAGAAGTCTTGGGTTCAAGCCTGGGCTTGTGCAAAAATTTTTGTTTTTAAGTAAGGAAACCCTTGCTTATAGTTAGGAGGCTTTTAAATTATTGTTGGTAAAATAGGTTAGAATGGGCTTGCTGGTCTGGTGGTTAAGTAGAGTGTCAAAGTACTGGAGGTCTTCAGTTCAAATACCTCTGCAAACAAGGGATGGTATTTTGCTGCTTGTGTCGTGTGTGAGTTTGTGTTGGACTAAAATTTTGATAGTCGAGAGGTTGATGGATATAATTAAGGAGATTTGGGTAGGGGAGTGTTGGAGTGATTTTAGGAGAAAATATGGGATTGTGGAGTTATCCTGAATTGACTGAAGACTTTGGCTATCTCTCCTCCCACTCTCCCAATTTCGATCACTTTCGGCATTGTTCTTTTTTTCTTGCTTTTTAAAATTTTGCTGTCGCCCTCTCCTTCCTTTCCTTTTGCCGAGTTTTTTTTATTCTTTGTTTCCTCATTTTCTAACGTCTTCCTTCATCCATGCTGCCTTTTCATCTTTTTACTTGTGCTTCCGAATTGTTCCCTTGATTCTTCTCATCTTTGTGTATCCTTTTCGTTCATTCAATCAAGGGAGTTACGTTCCTTCTTCGCTGATTACACGTTAGTAGGTAAGGGGAAGTTATGTGTGAGTTGGGGTAGTCGTTGCTTGGTGCAAACTGTTGATTTTTATTTTATTTTTTTATTTATTTTTCATTTACATTTTCTATTCTTTCCATTAGTGAATACGTTTTGTTGACAGCAGTAAATAAAGAGGAACGAGACTTTTCTCATACTACTTTCGGAGCAAACTGAGTTTAAGCGTTAGGGCTAAGTTCAGATTGCTCGTTAATTGAGTAAGTTGTTGGGTTGGTTTTAATTTGACCATTGAAGTGATTAATTAATTAATTGACTGTATGTTGATCAATTATAGGTTCGGATTGCTCGGAAGTGTTTTTAAGTGACAAACGAATCAGTGTGTAAACCCTACCCAAAATGTAAATCGACAAAAGCTAAAAATTACTGCAATTAATGCTACACGAGCGTGTGCTCGCTTGTGTGGTAAACAGAATGCATAAATGTGGGCATTAGACTATTGTGGCCACCATGAGCAATTTCGTGGTCTTAGGCCGTTTTGGGCCATGATGGGCTGAAATAGGTAGTGTGGGCCAAACGGGCTTGTGGTCTCCATACGGGTAAACCGCACGAGCGTGTGGAGGAAATTGGGTCAAACTGTGTAATTTTATTACCGAGACCAATTCTGGGCTATGTGGGCCACACGAGTGTGTGGGCCCGCATGGGCCCGTATTATAGGCCCTAGGCCCAACTTAACTATTTGACTATTAAGGTTGCATGGGTTGCTCGAGACGACTGTGGGCCTACTAATGGGTCGGTTAGTAAACCTAGACCCCCAAACTGTTATAAAATAATAGTTATGCCCCTATGTTATAAAATGACTATTATGCCCCTATATTATAAAATGACGGTTATGCCCCTATGTTATAAAATAACTGTTATGGCCCTATGTTATCAAATGACTATTATGCCCCTATGTTATATAATGATTGTATGCTTAATGTTATGTATGACTGTATATGAGCATGCCACGATATATATATGTTGCATAAATGTATGATATGTTACATGGGAATGAGATTATTATGATTGGACGAAGTGTACTGTACTGGCAACTCTGTTGCAACTACTTTTTAATGCAGCAACCGATGCTAATTTTGGAGTGTAGGAATGGGTGGGCGATTTTATCCCCACATGGAGTGTTGGGCTGGACGGAGTAGAGTGTAGAGGCTGGATGGGTAGGATTTCTGATTGCTTGTCTAAACTATTACTATCACTGTAATGGGCTAAAGCCCACACTGATACTATTACTGTAATGGGCTAACGGCCAACTGAACTGAACTGTTATTAAATTGGGCTTAAGCCTAGACTGTAAATGCATTGGCTATTTGCTTTTACGGGGTTACACACTGAGTTTTCGTAAACTCACCCCTTTGTTTATCTTACAGGTAATCCCCAATCTTAGGGACCGGTGTTGCGAGGGACTCGGAGGTGGCCACACAACTGCACCTGGTTTTACATTTTTTTATAAGAAAATTTTTTGGGTATTTTTCTGTAATAAGGCCTTTTAAAATTTTCTTTTAAACTTTTAATTTGGGGATTTTACTTATTTTAATTCATATGTAGGACACGGATTTTTAAAAGATGAATGCTTTTTTCAAAACACCACTTTTTCGTACCATAAAATAAAAGCGTCCGCATCAAAACAATGTTTTGAATATAGTAACAACAAATAAGATCAACAAACTGCTAAAGAAAACTTGAGTTTCAATAAACGAGAATTAATATAGAGTGGGTTTTTCATTAAAACTATGTTTTCGAAAAACACTTCAATGTGATAGCGCCATATTCGGCCATAACGTCTAGGCCGAGTTTGGGGTGTTACATTTAGTGGTATCAGAGCCAGGTTCAAAACTCGGCTGTGGTTTTTGGGTTTTATTTTCTAAAACTTGGAATTTTCAAAAGAATTGTTCTAAACAATTTAGAAGTACTTTGAAATATTTATACTGAATTTGTGGCACACCAAGACTCCGACGCCAATCGTATAAGTCTTCTGGAACTGTTGTTTGTTTTAAACTAAAAACGCTATAAATAGAAATACCAAGACTACTGTAGGTAGAAGACTATACTATACTGAGACACTCTAGTTAGTGTGAACTGAAAACTATAGTAAGTGTGCGATCTACAAAAACGAACTCTGAGTTACTGATAAGGATTTGCATAAAACTTTGCTAATAAATAACTGAAATTGTAAATTGATCTGCATAAAACTGTTAATTTAGATAAAATGCAATTCGATAATGAGCACAAGAGGTACTCGCGGACGGGGTACAAGAGGCCATGGTAGAGGCCGTAGAGGTGCTCGAGCTAGGTTCTCGTCGTCTGACCATATACCTAATTTAGAGACTTGTGAGACACTGGCCTCACTAGTGACTGAGACTAGGTCTCCCGATCAAGCGGCTGGGGATAACGTATTGTCCCAAGCTATGAATTTTGGAGAGGGTCGTTGGGCCCAATACTGGTACTATGGGCCGTAGGTCGGTTACAGAGCAATTCTGATCTAACGGGGCTGAGATTTTTAGGGGTATTCCTAGAGTTGCCCCTAAAGTGGTTGAATATTGGATTGAGGCTACAGAGAGGATTATGGATGACCTCAACTGTACCTCCAAACAGAAATTAAATGGTGCCGTGTCATTGTTACAAGACGAAGCCTATCAGTGGAGGCTTACAGTTAAAGAGGGTACTCAGGCTGACCGATTGACATGGGAATTCTTTAAAACTGCTTTCTAAGGGAAGTATGTGGGCGTTAGTTATGTGGATACCTGGAGGAGAGAGTTTCTGAATCTAACTCAGGGAGATAAATTAGTGGCTGAGTATGAAGCAAAATTTTTACGATTAAGCCACTATACACGTGGAATGGTAGCAACTGATTATGAGTGGTGTGTTTGGTTCAAGGACGGCCTCAGGGATAGTCTGAGACTTTTGATAGCTAAGGAGGTGAAGTGTACTGAGTGTTTGAACAGAGAAAAAGGTAGGAATAAAAGGGATTTGGATCCCTTAAGTTCCATTCAAAGGCCGAAAAAAAGGCCAGAGTGGATGGGCCGGTCAGAGTTAGGGCCCCTATTACTGCTACTGGACCGCAGACATGTGTTGACTATGGTAGACGCCATCAGGGCGAGTGCTAAAAAATGATTGGGGCATGTTTGAGGTGCGGATCATTAGAGCACCATACCAGAGACTGTCCACGGAGGCCCGAGTAGATGCAAGCTACAAGTCGGGGTACTGCTCAATCATCGAGAGGTGTTCAGCAGCCACCGAGAGGTCGTTGTCAGACCAAAGATGGAAATGGTATGGGTATTAGAATGGAGTACCGGGCAGAGGTACTGGTCATACTGAGGCGAGGCAGCTAGCTCTGGTTTATGCTGCACGTCACCGAGAGGACGGAGACACCCTAGATGTTATTAGTGGTACGTTCCTTATCTATAATGTACTTTATACTACACTGATTGATGTTGGGTCTACGTATTCATATATAGCATGCTCGGTGTTTGAGACTTTGGGTATAATAGTTGAAACCACTACGAGTGAAATTACTGTGTTGAGTCCTTTAGGGTAGTCAGTTAAGGTGAACAGATTATTCAGAGGTCTACCGTTGTAGGTTGAAGGAATCATCTTTTTGGCGGACTTAATGTAACTTCCTTTTGGAGAATTTGACTTAATACTAGGCATAGACTGGCTAGTTAAGCATCAAGTGAATTTGGACTGTGCTACTAAACGGGTGGTATTGAAAACTGTAGAGGGGGATGAGGTGGTGCTAATAGGGTAGCGTCGAAATTATCTGTCAAATGTGATTTCTGCTCTGAGGGCCGAGAAGTTGGTTCATAAGGGTTGTGAGGAGTATATATCCTACATCAATGGTATTGATTCTGCGGCTCCGTCTATTAAAGATATCAGAATAATCAAGGATTTTTTGGATGTTTTCCCCGATGGACTACCTCCAAATCGTGAAGTTGAATTTGGGATTGAGCTCCTACCGGGTACAGCTCCAGTGTCCATCGCTCCCTATAGAATGACACCGAAGGAGCTAGTAGAGCTTAAGGCTCAGATTCAAGAGTTACTGGATCGAGAGTTCATTCACCCTAGTGTGTCTCTATGGGTAACACCGATTTTATTTGTGAAAAAGGATGGATCCATGCATATGTGCATTGATTACCGGCAACTGAATAAACTGACTATTAAGAACAAGTACCCCCTACTGAGGATTGATGATCTATTCTATCAGTTTCGAAGAGCTTCGGTCTTCTCTAAGATTGATCTCCGGTCGAGGTATCATCAACTGAGAGTCAAAGAGGCTGATTCTCACAAGACAGCGTTTAGGACTCGTTATGGTGATTATGAGTTTCTTGTGATGCCGTTTGGACTGACGAATGTACCAGTGGCTTTTATGGATCTGATGAACCGAGTGTTCCAACCTTATTTGGATCGGTTCGTAGTGGTTTTTATAGATGACATCTTGGTGTATTCGAGAACTGAGGATGAACATTATGCACATCTTCGAGTTGTTCTACAAATTCTGAGGGAGAAACAATTATACGGCAAGTTTCGCAAGTGTGAATTCTGGCTACGAGAGGTAACGTTTTTGGGCCATGTGGTATCTTCTGAAGGGATTAGAGTTGATCCTTAGAAAATTGAATCTGTTTTGGATTGGAAGTGGCCTAAGACGGTATTTGAGATTCGAATTTTTTAGGTCTGGCAAGGTATTATAGACGTTTTGTTGAGGGGTTTTCGTTGATTGCTGCACCTCTGACTAAATTGTTGCGTAAAGGGGTACCGTTTATTTGGACTGATAAGCAGTAAGAGCATTTCGAGAAACTTAAGAAGGTTATGATGAAAGCCCCTGTCTTAATATAGCCAGAGTTTGGGAAAGAATTCACTGTCTACAACGATGCATCACATGTCATCTTGGGATGCGTGTTGATGCAAAAAGGTAAAGTAGTGGCTCATGCGTATTGTTAGCTTAAAAATCATGAGGCGAATTATGTAACGCATGAATTGGAGTTTGCCGCGGTGGTATTCATACTGAAAATCTAAAGGTATTATCTATATGGTGAGAAGTGTATCATCTACACTGATCATAAGAGCCTCAAGTACCTCCTCACTCAAAAGGAGCTAAATCTTAGGCAGCGTCGATGGATTGAGCTGCTTAAAGATTATGACTGTTCAATTGAATACCATCTTAGAAAGGCCAATGTGGTGGTCCATGCACTGAGCCGTAGGGCTATGACTGAATTGAGGGTGATGTTTGCTCGCCTCAGTTTATTTGATGATAGTAGTCTGTTGTCTGAACTACAAGTTAAACCGACGTGGATAGAGTAGATTAAAGGTAAGCAGAAAGGGGATGAGTCGTTGGGACTTTGTTTTCGGTAGGTTGAGAGTGGGGAAACCTCAGATTTTAGACTGAATAGAGAAGGGGTACTGTGCTTTCGTGGGAGAGTCTGTGTACCAAGGGATAATGATTTGAGGCAGTCCTTATGCTATGCATCCCGGTGGCAACAAAATGTACTGAGACCTTTGTAAGTTATATTGGTGGCCTGGTCTTAAGTGTGAAGTTACTGATTTTGTAAGTAAGTTTTAACTTGCCAGCAAGTGAAGGCTGAACATCAGTTACCTTTAGGGTTACTACAGCCAGTTAAATTTCCACTTTGGAAGTGGGAGAGAGTAACTATGGACTTAGTTAGTGGGCTACCCTTAACGCCTACTAAGAAGGATACTGTATGGGTTGTAGTGGATCAGTTGACCAAGTCAACCCATTTCATACCAATTCGTACTGATTACTCTTTGCAGAAGTTGGCTAAACTATATGTGGCTGAGATAGTGAGATTGTATAGGGTATCGGTTTCCATAATATCAAATAGAGATCCTCGCTTCACATCTCGATTCTGAAAGAAGTTACACGAGGCTTTGGGTACAAGACTGGACTTTAGTACATTGTTTCACCCCCAGATAGATGGTCAATTGGAAAGGGTGATTCAAATACTGGAGGATATGTTAAGGTGTTGTGTAATTGATTTTCGAGGCTCTTGGGAAGACTATTTTCCTTTGGTAGAGTTTGCTTATAACAGTAGCTACTAGTCTAGCATACAGATGGCACCTTACAATGTATTATATGGCCATAGGTGTCATACTCTTTTCTGTTGAACTGAGTTGGGCGAGCGGCATGTTTTAGGCTCTGAATTGGTTTTTAATGCCGAGGATAAGGTTAGATTAATTCGGCATCGACTGAAGGCGGTATTTGACAGACAAAAGTAGTATGTGAATTTGAAGTGCAAAGAGATTGAGTATTTTGTGAGGGACTTTGTCTTTCTTAACGTTTCACCATGGAAGAAGGTATTAAGATTTGGACGGAAGGGCAAGTTGAACCCTAGGTTTATTGGGCCTTATTGCATACTAAAATGTGTGGGACCAATTGCCTACTAACTTGAGTTACCTCCAGAGTTGGATCGAATTCATGATGTGTTCCACGTGTCTATGCTGAGGCGTTATCGCTCTGATTCCACACACTTAGTTTCGACTGAGGAGATTGAGGTTAGATTGAACCTGACTTTTGAGGAGAAATCGGTTCAGATTTTAGACCGTGATGTGAAAATTCTGAGGAAGAAGTCTATTCCACTGGCTAAAGTGCTTTGGCACAATCACTGCTCAGAGGAGGCCACGTGGGAACCCGAATAGGTGATGCGACAACAATACCCTCATCTATTTTGATTAGGTAAACTTCGAGGCTAAAATTTTTTTTAGGGGATAGAGTTGTAACGCCCCAAAAATCCAAGTATTTATTTTTGCATGTTTGTAACACAACTACTTGTTTGCTTCAGTGGTGAAGTGATTTGAGTGTGTTGGGAGTGTCTGAGAAGTCTTGGGTTCAAGCCTGGGCTTGTGCAAAAATTTTTGTTTTTAAGGAAGGAAACCCTTGCCTATAGTTAATAGGCTTTTAAATTATTGTTGGTAAAATAAGTTAGAATGGGCCTGCTGGTCTAGAGGTTAAGTGGAGTGTCAAAGTACTGGAGGTCTTGAGTTCGAATACCTGTGCAAACAAGGGGTGTTATTTTGCTGCTTGTGTCGCGTGTGAGTTTGTGTTGGACTAAAATTCTGATAGTGAAGAGGTTGATGGAGATAGTTAAGGAGATTTGGGTGGGGGAGTGTTAAAGTGATTTTAGGAGAAAATATGGGATTGTGGAGTTATCTCGAATTAACTGAAGATTTTGGCTATCTGTCCTCCCACTCTCCTAATTTTGATCACTTTCGGCATTGTTCTTTTCTTCTTGCTTTTCAAAATTTTGTTGTCGCCCTCCCTTCCTTGCCCTCTGCCGATTTTATTTTGATTCTTTGTTTCCTCATTTTCTAACGTCTTCCTTCATCTATGCTGCCTTTTCTTCTTTTTACTTGTTCTGCCGAATTGTTCCCTTGATTCTTCTCATCTTTGTGTATCCTTTTCGTTCGTTCAATCAAGGGAGTTGCGTTCCTTCTTCGCTGATTACACGTTGGTAGGTAAGGGGTAAGTTATGTGTGAGTTGGGGTAGTCGTTGCTTGGTGCAAACTGTTTATTTTATTTATTTATTTATTTTTTATTTTCATTTTCTATTCTTTACATTAGTGATTACGTGCTGTTGACAATAGTAAATTGGGAGCAACAAGACTTTTCTCATACTACTTCGGAAGCAAACCGAGTTTGAGCGTTAGGGGTAAGTTTTGATTGCTACTTAATTGAGTAAGTTGTTGGGTTGGTTTTAAATCACCCATTGAAGTGATTAATGGATTAATTGAGTGTATGTTGATCAATTATAGGCTCGGATTGCTCGAAAGTGCTTTTAAGTGACAAACAAATCAGGTGTGTAAACCTACCCAAAACGTAAACCGAAAAAAGCCAAAAATTATGGCAATTGACACTATACGAGCGTGCGCTCGCTTGTATGGTAAACCAAATGCAGAAACATGGGCATTAGACTGTTGCGACCACCATGAGCAATTTCATGGTCTTAGGCCATTTTGGCCCACAATGGGTCGAAATGGGCAGTATGGGCCCAACGGGCTTATGGTCCCCACACGGGTAAACTGCACGAGCATGTGGAGGAAATTGGTTCAAATTGTGTAATTTCATGACCGAGACCAATTTTGGGCTATGTAGGCCACACGAGTGTGTGGGCCCACATAGGCCCGCATTATAGGCCTTGGGCCCAACTTCACTATTTGACTGTTAAAGTTACACGGGTCGCCCAAGATGATTGTGGGCTTACTGATGGGTCAGTAAGTAGGCCTAGACCCCCAACCTGTTATAAAATAAAGGTTATGCCCCTATGTTATAAAATGACTATTATGCCCTATGTTATAAAATGACGGTTATGCCCCTATGTTATAAAATCACTGTTATGCCCCTATGTTATAAAATGACTATTATGCCCCTATGTTATAAAATCACTGTTATGCCCCTATGTTATAAAATGACTATTACGCCCCTATGTTATAAAATGACTGTTATGCCCTTATGTTATTAAATGTCTATTATGCCCCTATGTTATAAAATGACTGTGTGCTTAATGTTATGTATGACTATATATGAGCATGCCAAAATATATATATGTTCCATACATGTATGATATGTTGCATGGGAATGAGATTATTATGATTGGAGGAAGTGTACTGTACTGGCAGCTCTACTGCAAATACTGTTTAGTGCCGCAACCGGTGCTAATTTTAGAATGTAGGGATGGGTGAGTGATTTTATCCCCACATGGAGTGTTGGGCTAGATGGAGTGGAGTGTAGAGGCTGGATGGCTAGGATTTATGATTGCATGTTTGAACTATTACTGCCACTGTAATGGGCTAAGGCCCACACTGAAACTATCATTGTAATGGGCTAAGGCCCAACTGAACTGAACTGATATTAAATTGGGCTTAAGCCTAGACTATAAATGCATTAGCTATTTGCTTTTATGGGGTTTACACAATGAGTTTTCGTAAACTCACCCCTTTGTTTATCTTATAGGTAATCCCCAATCTTAGGGACCGGTGTTACGAGGAACTCGGAGGTGGCCACACAACCGCACTTGGTTTTACATTTGATTTTTTTATAAGAAATTTATTTTGGGTATTTGTTCTGTAATAAGGCCTTTTAAAATTTTCTTTTAAAATTTTAATTTTGGGATTTTACTTATTTTAATTCATATATGATAGAAGTAGGACACGGATTTTCAAAAGATGAATGTTTTTTTTCAAAACACCACGTTTTCGTACCATAAAATAAAAGCTTCCGCATCAAAACAATGTTTTGAATATAGTAACAACAAATAAGAT
>CM025255.1:21471889-21482676 GCA_013677275.1 Gossypium schwendimanii | reverse complement strand
TAGAATAGATGATGAATAATTGGCCAGCAGCTAATTAAAAAACAACTAAGGATTTAATGGTAGAGACCGCTGGAGGATTCTTTACGATTGATGCTAGGCAAAATCTCTAAAAATTCTCAATGCACCTTTAATTGGTTGACGGAGAGATAATTAAGGGTAGGAATTCAGCTAAGAATGTTCTCTAATTGGATAAAATTACCAGAGATAGGAAATTACTTCGTAAGTAATTTTTTAGCCTTGCTGCAGAATTAGGATACTGGAATAATTAGGGGTCGCAATCAACTTGTGCTTGGCAGATTGAGGAGCCATAACTAGGCCTTCTTTCTCTTTATTGGATTAATTATTTCAAAGTAATTTTAAATTTGTTTACATTCACTACTCTAGTGATTTTGTAACCATTGAAACAAGAACCCCCCGATTTCTACTTTCATAAGCACATTTATATTTATTTAATTCTGATTCTCTTCAAATAGATTTAACACAAGCTTCTCCGTGGGACGATTCCTTATTTTCCCTATATTATTAATAATTATTGGTCGAGAAGCAGATTTAATTCGGTAGAAGTAACGATAGCTACCAGACTAAAACGTAAAAGTTGAAAAAGTCAATCGCTATTAGTTTAAAGGTGTTAATTGATTAAAGAATTATAATTGGATGAGCTTATTGAGTAAAGTAGCCATCCTAAAGATAGTGCGACAGTTGGATGCTTTAATTTCTTTTAATTATAATTTTTTATATGTTATTTTATAGATAAAATAAAGAATAAAAAGGTTAATACATTAAAAACAAAAGTCTTCTTCTTCTTTAACACACTAAATGGCCATGGAAAAATAAATGGAGAAGCTTCAAGCTTTGGCCTTATTTTGGACGATGCATGTAAGTCCGTTTTAGCCCCGTTTTTAAAATTTTTTATTTTTCTGAGATCATTGCAACTAGGTCCAACTAGCCCATACCTTCGATTTTGAAATTGTTAAAGATTTTGAATGTTGTCATTGATGAACCTTGTGATTTTAGATGTTAAATGATGAATATAAAATATTGGTTGAGATTTAAAAGTATTTTGTTAAGCAGTTTTGATGAATTTTTCGATTAGGGACTAAATTATTGAAATAGTAAAAGTATAAGGATTTGATGTGAAATTGTTGTAAACATGGGCTGTATTGGAGGCTAAAAATACTTGGCTATTATGAAATATCAATAAAAATGATTAATTTTCATGTTTTAGGCTTAGGGACTAAATTGAATAAAGTAAAATTTTAGGGGTAATTTATCAAAATGTCAAAAATGACTAAATTTCATAAATACATTGTTTTACTGTCTAAATTAATAGATTGAATAAAATTATTAATATTGTTAATTTAGATCAAGATCGAGCAAAAAATGGAAGAGAATGAAAAAATTATCAAAATGCCCCTAAACTTTGTCATTTTTGTAATTTAGCCAAGTAAGTTCGTAACTTGGTTAGTTCAATTAATTAATATTTTGATAAATTATTATCTATTTGTGTATATATGTGAATCAAATTTGTCATCTTGAAGGAAACGAATAAGACTATCGTTGAAAGACACTATGGCAACATAACATAAAAATGTACAAGACCATGGTAGGATCATGGCAATGTTTATGTAAGGGCATGGCGAGGTTATGATAGTTTTTTAGATGTAAGACCATTGTTGGAACATGGCAGTGTATATATATATATAAGACCATAGCTGGGCTATGACATTCTAATGATAAGACCATAACTGAGTTATGACACTATGAGCATAAGACCATGGCAATGCCATGGCAGTGCACATGTAAGACCATAGTTGGAATATGACACAATATGAAACATGTACCGGGCTTTCAATTGTCTTTACAATGTTTATCTAATATGAAAAAATATGGTTTCGACCATCGATTAAAGAAAAAGGATGGTTTCGACCATTTTTTAGCATAGTTGTGTGAGCTCCGGTAAGGGTTCTGATTGACTTCACTACGAAAAATATGGAAATGTATGATGTACCAATGATCAAAGAATGAATATTTATGAATTGAAAGGTATGATTTAAGTGATGATATGTTTATGTACCATATCTTACCATGTGAAGGTATTGCTAAGTTATGTGTTTAATCACTAGCTTGTGACTATGGTAAATGTTATGTTTATGCCTTTTGTGTTTTGCAAATGAAATGGTAAGTGTTCAATATGAACCAAGACATGTGTGTATGAAACTTATTGAAATGATGATACATGAAAAAAAATGATATGTTATGAAGGATAATAAATCCAACTAGATCATGCTCAAACATAATGGTTATCTATGTTAAGTTCACATGAATTATATTCAATTATGCTAACATGTCTTGTTGTTGGTGCTTGGGCTTGTGCCTAGTTTATGATTGAATTATATCATGTTTAATATTAATAAAATACATTGAAATGGTAAGTGCTCAATTGGTAATGTGCTTATGTCCATGAAAAGGTGAAATAAATCAAAGTATGTAATTTCTTATGCAATGGTTGCTTATGTAGTTGATTCCAAATGAGCTATGTTTAAATGTACTAGTTTGTAGTCATGATTGATATTATGCATATATCTTGTGTGTTATGCATATGAAACGGGTGAGGAAAGGTAATGAAATGGTTAATTCATAGTTGAAATGAAATTTGATGAGAAGGGAGTAATGATTTTGAATGATGTACTATATGTGAGAAGTTTACGAATGCTATGAATGAATATACCTATATCATGGATAATTGAATATACCTATATCATGGATAAATACACTAAGTCGAGAATTGATAGTGTTGTTTAAGCTTATGATAAGAATTGAGAACAGAATGAAAAGAAAGTAGATTGAAAAGTCTATAATCTTATAGAAAAGTTGATGATTATCTATTAAGTCCCATAAAATCCTATCTTATTATGAGTGATAAATGTATGTGACATTAATGAACTTACTCATTTGTGGGTTGTTGATCATATCGATTTATGAATCTTATGGCATTGACATAGATTTATATTTATTCTATGAAGTTTATTATTGAAATGGAATATTATGCTTGAATTTATAAGAACTTACTAAGCATACATTGCTTACGTAGTTATTTTCCTTTACTTTACAGATTATCGAAAGCTCAATCGGGTTAGAAGCTAGTCAGAGATCCATCACATTATCCATCAAATTTATTGGTAGATTTTGATGTTTTAGTCGTGGTTATAGTGGCATGCATAGGTGGACTATGTCTAATGTTTAATTGATGAGTCTGGCATGTATATGTCATTTTGGTTGATGATTATAGCATGAAATGTTGCCTTAGAATTGAGGTACTTGAGGTACTATTGATGTCTTGCTGGTTGTAGTTAATATGATCAAATTGATGCATGATTTTATGGCCAAAGTGAAATGTGTTGGCATGTATATATATATATATGTGGTTTTATGAGTGATGACATTTTGAAATTTTGTAGCTTAAATGGTTAATGTTGAAATTGTCAAGTAGATGTATGTTTTTAATGATCAATTTCATTTACTTTGTTGAGGTTTGACATATGGTCAATTGTGCTATGTCTTGGCATGATGATTTGTGGTTGTGTATATTGATTTATGCCAAAACATGTATTTGTTTAGGTTGATTTTAAGACTTATGTTTGAGGTGCCGTTAGGGCATATTGGTTGTATGCAACAATGCCATATTGATCTAGTTTTATTATGCATGTTTTAGGTAAATTTTTGAATGCTTGAAATAAGTGCAAATGGCTTGTATGTATGAACATGTTTTGGGTGAGAGAAATGACTATTGCTTGTCCACACGGCCTGAGACACGGGCGTGTGTCTCAGCTGTGTGAGTCACACGGCCATGCGACACGGCCTTGTGTTCCCTGTAGGTTTTTAAAGGTTGCATTTTGAGAGTTACACGGCCTGAGACACGAGCGTGTGGCTTGGCCTTGTGAACCAAGTCAGAGAGTTACACGGGCACAAACACGGGCTTGGGACACGGGTGTGCGTCTCAGCCATGTGACCCGTGTAGTATGAATTTTTCTATCTTTTTCCATGAAGTTTTAAATGTTTTTGATTTAGTCCCGAATTGTTTCTAAAGTGTTTCTAAGGCCTCAAGGGCTTTAAAAAGGGACATTACACATGTGTTTGATTGGATTTTGCAATGATTATGAAATGTTGAAAATGAATGATTTGAGTTACGTTTTTATGGTAATGCTTTGTAACCCTATTTCGGTGACAGATACGGGTCAGGGGTGTTACAACTACAACACATTCACAACCACATTTTAATCAATTCAAAATATCATATTCACGTTTCATTAAATCATAAAACTAACATATATTCCTACATCCAGCTACGCTCAAGTCGCTTATATATAATTAATTTAACAATAATTTATTAAGACTAAACAACGTATATATGCTTTAATAATCCATAAGTCTAGATGATATATTCATATGCATTCACAAGTTAAATGGAAACGATCCAAACCACAATTACATACACAATTTACTATAAGAACATACTAACTTAAATCGACTCATTTAGCATATTATTCATATGTTTTTGTGTGCATCTCAAATCGTATTATTCCAACATATAAGATCACATTTAAATGTTAATTTGCATAGTAACCAAATACTTATTTACGCATACATCACATTACACATACGTACATTTTAAGATAATTTGACACTTGACGCTTGAAACATAAAAGTGAGCTTTATCATCACTCATCGGATACACTAATCTCCAACATACCACATAGACTCAGAGTCAAACTTGTCCAAAAAGTGAAGCGTTAAGCTAAAACTCTCTAACACACCAAACATGTTCCATTGAACGGAGCTTAGCTCACATTCCTTATCTCTCCAACATGTCCTAGGGCCTCAATACCTAAATCACAAAACACATATAGGTGAGTACCCACAATCCTATCGCATGCCAACTATTTCCAACAATCTCATAAGGTCACAAGGCCAAAATATCCAAAATTTCACAATATTAATTACTAATTTAATGCACATCATATCTGTTCATGTTCATCAATTCACATCACAAACTTGTACACAAAGCATGCTTATCGAATTCACATTTAATTGCACTTAAAGTGCCACAATAATGCTCATTGAGCCATCACATATCTGACCACATATGTGTGCATTAAAATTAGTACATCATATATTATATACAAGTATTCTCACATATTACCTGTTATAATAATATTGCATTCCACAATTCAACACATATATACTTACCGAAATTCCACTTGCTTTTGCTACATATTTGCATCATTAGCATACCATTATCATTGTCATTTGGCATGCATATCATGCCCACAACAGAATTCACAATAGTCATCACACATGTCTCACAACACAATATCTCATTATAATAATCAAGCCACAATTATTCACATAATCACATAATTTGTCAAAATAAGAACAGGGAAATAGAAAGCTTACACTCAAAAAATAGGTTAGGGGTTTAGGCTATTCCTAAGCTCCCAATTAACACTCTGAATCGTGTCTACTAACAGCAATTCCAATCACTCACCAATAAGCTTTCGTCAAAAAGCTGAAAGCTCAAACTAACTTTTCTTTTCCTTTATCTCTTTTTGTAGAAGTTCCTAAAGAATTTGAAGCTTCAACATAATAATTCACAATAAAAATCAGCTAAGGACTCACCATAAGCAATAAAAAAAAGCCTAAACTAAGTTCTCATGTAACCGAAACCTTTAATATATCCAAATAAAAACTCAAATATCTCGGTCTATACTAAATATTTTCACCTAAAACCAATTCCTTTCATCTTATAATTCACCTATGACTAATTCCAAAACTTTAAACTACACAAAATCACCCAATTCATGGTATCGACTTTTTTGACATGTTCATGGCTATTTTCATGAAAATTCATTAAAACTTAAGAAATGTTTAATGCAACTTTAAATTAAGTTTAGAAACCTTTTAATCATGTCAAAGCTAATTGAAAAACACTTTAACACCACGTTTTTGCTCAAAATCATAAAATTCACCAATAACGAGTTAATTTTTGGGTTTTATTCAAAACATGTGATTTAATGGCTAAAAACTTGGTTTTAAAGACTAAATAACATTTAAAACTAATGGGAAGATTGACCGTTACCTTAGTTGACAAAAAATTGAATGTTTGACTGAAAACCCAAAAAACTCACAAGCTTGACAATGGAGAAAACTATGGTATTTTTGAGTGTTTTTCTTAATTTCTATGGAGATTTATAGCTTAAGAGATTATAGAAATAAAAAGGAACTAGGATTTGGAATTAAAAATTGGTTGGGAGAGTTTGGAGAACTATGGGCGGCATAAGTATGGAAGGAGAAGAAGAATAATGTGAATATAAAACTATAAATGTGGGTTGTTAGGTTGGATTTTAAAATCTGGTCTAATTGCCTCTTAAAAACTCTAAGTTTTGAATCTTTTACAAATTATTCCTTTTTTTCAAAATTAAAGGTATTTAAAACTTATTTTTAGAAATTGGTTTAATTTTCTAAAAACTATAATCGAATACATTACTGATATAGCATGTCACAAAATTCTGAACACTCTAATTCTCGTTTCCTAAAGTACCCCTAAAACTCCTAGGCTCTATTTTTGGGTGTTACATACCTACTCAAGGATCGTCTTTTAGTTTGTTGTTTTTGTTTTTCTTTCTTGAGAACAAGCAATGACTTAAGTGTGGGGGAGTTTGATCTACCGTAATTCAGTGTAGCAAATTAAACTAGTTTTCATACTTAAGGAGCTTGAATACGAGTATTTTCATTATTATTTAATCAAGTTTTAATATTTTAGTCTAAATACAATAAAAAGTGTTTTATGAGTCTTTTATTGACTTTAGGTGCCAAATGAGGCCTAGATTTGAGCCAATATACTTAGTGAGTGCGTATAAGACCATCAGAAGGCATATAAACTAAATATTGGTCACTATGTTGCAACATGGGAAGTTTGATGTCACAACGAAGGAAGCATAATGCAAGCATATCAGGGCTGCCTTTGGTGTCGCGACACAAACATGGGATGTCTTGACACACCGTTGAAGCAAACTTGAACCTGAGCATACTACCTTTGATGTCGTGACATAGGCACTAGGGTGTTGCGACATTGGTATTGTGGGAGATATTTATGAGCTAGAGGCATTTTAGTTTGCACAATAAAATATTTAACATGAGAGCATCAACCGGCCTAGGGTTAAGGACGACGACAACCCTTACTCTATAAATAGGCTCATGTAGCACTTGTTATGGACAAGTTTTTAGACTTTAAGTTTTTCTATGTAATTTTAGTTCTTAGTTTTAGGCTTAGGTTTATTGTTAGTTCTTTTCTTTTTGTGTTCATTGGAGAACATGATTTGTAAACACGATCAAACGCTAATGGATTTTCTACGCATTATCTGTCAAATACAAGCATGATTCTCTAAACTCTATTCTTATTTTTTTTATTAATGTTTATCTTTATATTCAAGTTTCTTATGTTCATAAGATCCATTAGGAACTAATCCTCTTATGGTGGATTAACAAGTGGAGATGTGATTAATTGATTCTTATGTAAGGTTTTTTTAGTGGATTTGCTGTTTAAGAGAGGAAAAACTTAAACCTAGGCTTGACGACCCTAGAAAGTCATTTAGGTGGGAATTAACCCAAAACTGGTATGGCATATCCGTGAACACCTTACCCTAAACTAGTTTAGACTATGAGGTTGAGAGATAAGTACTTCTTGCCGACTCATTAGTTAAGTGGAAAATGGATCCTTCTAGGATAATGACTAGTTGATTGAGTAGAAACCCAAAATAAGAATTAGTTATGATCACCAAAGAAAACTAATCACCCATGCCTAGATTTAATAAAAGTCTATAAATTAGGTTTTCTAAAGTTCTTTATATTTAGTCTAAAAATATTTTCTTTTATGTTTCATTGTGCTATAATTTATTTAAATTACTATTTAGATCTATTTGTGTTTAGGTTAGAATTAATTTAGTGCTAGCCTCCCTTAGGTATGATCCTCGGAGTACTTATCTACTTCGCTTTAACTATATTATAACCTGACCCATATAATTGCAGACACCACTTATTTAATATATTTTGTGTAGGAGTATTACTCTGGACATTGGTACGTTTGGAGGTGGTCAGAGTACTATTTCTAGAAGGAGCCATACTTGTTCAAACAATGCGAAGATGAAATGATCAGGAGATGTTGAGTAGAAAATAAGGTACATGAAATTTTATACCATTGTCTTACAACTCAAAGTAGGGGACAATTCGGAGGATCACACATCGTAGCCAAAGTATTAAAAGCAAGATTTTTTTTAGCCAACTCTGTTCAAAGATGTGTATGTCATGGGTTGTTCATGGGAGCCCGCAACCATGACGTACTTGTGCAATCCATCGTGTTCAAAAGAGGTCATTTGGTCCAATCAGACTGGTCCATTGCTTAGAGAGATTGAAAGCCCATCTACGAAGCATGGAAAATATAGAATGTGATATTCAAAGATATGCAATCCTAGACATTAAATGTAATATTTAGAAGATACGATTCTGTAATCTTAAAGATTTGACTTCTAGATAGCTTTTAATCTTAGCCATTGATGTACTTTGATCTGTACCGTTGATTTTGGGGAGGCTCAACTATAAATAGAGGCCTCTCCCTCTCATTTTAATTTATTTAGTTATTAATAGAATTTTGAGAGCATTCACTCAAACTTCCTCTCAAGTGTTCTTACTTTTCAGTGGCTTTTATTCATCTTTCGAGTTTGTTCTTATTTTGTTATTCCATTGTTCTTCGTGGGTGCCGTAGAGGAATTCTATTGAATCCTCAATTATTGCGAGTCAGGCTAACATAGGCATTTTTGGAGTGAAGGACTACCTAAGCCTCACGGATCATGTGGCAAAAATCTAAGTCTGTGACATGTATGCCTACATGAAAAGTTGTGATCGATGCCAGAGGAGTAGAAACATAACGAACAAAAATAAGATGCCACGAACTAACATCATTGCGGTAAAATTATTTAACGTTTGGGGTACTTTCTTGGTCATTGTTATCCTTCTTTTCGTCATAGGTATATTTTAGTAGTAGTAGATTACATATCCAAGTTGATTGAAGTCGAGGTATATTCGACAAATGATGCCATGGTAGAAATGAAGTTTCTGTAGAAACATGTGTTAACAATGTTTGAAACTCCTAGGGCTATCATTAGTGATGAGAGGTCCCACTTTGTGAACAAATGGTTTAAATGGTTGCTCAACAAACATAGAGTGAAGCACAATATTGCCACAACTTACCATCCACAAACAAATGGGCAACCTGAATTTGCGAATAAAGAGATAAAAGGTATACTAGAGAAGGTAGTTTGTCCAAATCGATGATGTAACCCCTCAAACTGGACCTAGACATTATGGCCCAATCTAAGTGATCACATGGGCCATGGAAATGGCCGAAACGTGAGTTGAAATAGACAGATTTAATTTTTAAAACATGTATTTAATATTTCTTTAGAATTTGTTTGTTTAAAACATAATGTTGAAAAGTAATCTTGTTTATTATTTGAAATATGTTATAATTATTTTAAAAATTTAGATTCGATAAAACGAGTTTGTGAAAAGCAATTTTTATTAAGAAAACATCAAAATAATTTATCCATATTAAAAACCCATGCAAAAGGTCCAATCGTCCATAATTTTAAAAGTAAAACATCCATGCCACTGTTCAATGAAAAAACACAAATTAAAGTCCCAAATAAAATTTAAAAGTCTATGAAAGTCCCAAAATAATAAAATAGTCTGTAGCCATAAAAATCATCTATTTTCGAGAGCCTCTCTGATGTTTGAATCTAAGTCCTAGCCACAAAGAATATCTGAAACACACTGGTGAGCTTTTAAAGGGTTAGTGTGAGGTCACCACATAATATACATATATTTGCATACACATAAACTTATACATCAAACATGACATAATCATACATCATCAAAATTATGGAATTTATAACTGATAACTATGCATGAACATATCGATGCACATTTAAAATCGATGAACGTTTTATAAAAATTCCTACCCATCTTTGCTACACACCAATATTGAATTCCCTAGAACTCGTCCATCCAAACACCATATGTGGACATGCCACCACTGATTTGCAATTAAACTGCCACTGATTTGTGGATAAACCGCCACTGATAATGCTGATATGGACAAGCCACCATTGATTTGTAGATTTACAACCACTATTTCCACCTTTCACATAATCCCATCCCATGCATGTGATATGGTGATTTCAATTATTACACATATAGATCACTTTATACACTTATACGTGTAAACAGGCTCTCATAATCACTTATCACATAATATTCACTTTTAACATTTATAACATGCTTTTTCACATCAGATCATCAATCTTGATTTATTACAAATATATACTCATATATCGCATATATATCACATTCACAATCGTAAGCATATCATTTGTCATGTATTTCATAGATCCATTTGGTTAGAACACTTACTTGGTATCCATCTCAATGAGTTATACATCTCTTTACAAATATTTAGTGTATTCATAATTTAATATAATTATTTTTTAACAATAAAATATTGATGTCACAATAAACAAATAGTAACAATCCCACACTCTTGCGCGAAACCGTTTAAAAGAGTAAAATTATTGTACTAAAAAATCACACTAAGTTCAATTCCCAGTAAAGAGAGGTGGATCACGAGGATCGCTTAAGTACCAGGTCTTTCCTAGCCAGAATATCCCTCTATCGTA
>CM025255.1:21459086-21471789 GCA_013677275.1 Gossypium schwendimanii | reverse complement strand
AAGGAGAGAGAATAATGCCTTAAGTAGAGAATGGCATATGTGGGATGTAGAAAATGAGAAATAGCTAGGACTATTTATAGTTGAAGCTCAAGGATCAACTTGCAAAGTCCCTATACAATTAGGGACCAAAATTACAATTATCCCAAGCCAAATTTCAACCCAAAAATCTGTGCCTTAAATGCTTAGATTTTCGGTGCCAATTTTTTGACACCAATATCTTTGAAAAGTCAAAGATTGTAGGTTGCCAATACACACCCTAGATTGTAGATTCGATTTGCTTCAAACCTTATTAATCGATTTCACTCGATCTACCTTCTAAGATGATCTATCACATAATTAACACATATTAGTATGGATCTTTGAAAATGTTCGATAGTGGTTCGACAATGGTTCAAAAATGGTGGATTTTAGAGGTTCAGCTAAGGAGAGGAGAAGAAAGAAGAATGAGAAGAAAATAAAAGAAATAGTGAAGGAGGAAATAGACTTGCGATGGCGACCATGGTAGATCTCATGGTGACAATGGGAGGATGGTGATTAGAAAAAAAGGTGGAGCGGTGGCTATGAGAGGTGGTAATTGGTGGAAGGTTGTTTCGTTCATGGTGGAGGAAGAAAAGTGTTTTGGAGGAAAGGTGGTGGTTATTTGTAGAAATGCAGAGAAAAATGATGATAAAGAAAT
This sequence comes from Gossypium schwendimanii, assembly GCA_013677275.1. Taxonomy (NCBI): domain Eukaryota; kingdom Viridiplantae; phylum Streptophyta; class Magnoliopsida; order Malvales; family Malvaceae; genus Gossypium; species Gossypium schwendimanii. The sequence continues at coordinate 21,471,113 of CM025255.1, read as the reverse complement.
GAAAAATGGAAGAAAGTGAGAATGAGAGGGGTATGGATGGGAAAGGCATGGGAGGAGCTTGGTTAACTATGGTCGGGTTCAATGTATCAAGCTACATGGTAAGAGGTGAGGTTATGGCAAGGGAGGGGGACATGGAGCAAAAAAGGGATCATGTACCCCCTAACTATAGTAAGTTTGACCATCAAATGGAGGAAACAAATCCTCCTCTTTATGGTGAACAAGGTTTACGACAGGCACATTAAACAAGGGGTAAAAATTGTCAAAAAAAAAATATAAGAGTGTGAACAATAAGGCCTGAACCTTGGACCACTAGGGTTTCTAATTGTGTCCAATCTTGCGCATTTAATTTAAAACATAGGAGATGATTGTTTCACTGTTGCTTAAATAATCAAAAGTGGGATGTGATAGATGAGACTAGTCCAAAAGACTGGATGATGTTTTATGGTCCTACAGGATATCATACAAAACACCCTTAGGGATGTCTCCCTATTGATTGGTTTTTGGGAAAGACTGTCATTTTCCCTTGGAGTTAGAATATAGAGCTTATTGGGCTCTCAAGCAGCTCAATTTCGATCTCAAGCTTGCTAAAGAGAAATAGATGCTTCATCTTAATGAATTAGAAGAGCTCTAAATGTTCTCATAAGAAAATGCCAAATTGCTTAAGGAGAGATTGAAAAAATTGCATGACAAGCACATCCGATTTCGAGAAATTGAAGCAAGTAAGGAAGTTTTGTTGTTCAATTCTAGATTAAATTTCTTTCCGTATAAGTTAAAATCTTATTGGTCTCGTCCATTCACTATTCATCTAATCTTCCCATACGGGGCTGTTGAGCTTCACAGTAAGAAAGGTAATTTCAGAGTAATGCTCAACGCTTGAAACATTACTGTAGTGATAAAGTCGAGTGAAATAAAACCTCCTCATTTTATCAGATTCTTAATTTTTCTTTCTTACTTTTAGATAAATAACTGAGGTTATATTTTTGAGATTATTATGTCAAAATATATTCTACCTAAGAGATTAAATTTAAGTGGGACCGCCAGTGACTCCTCCAATCTTTTCTGGAAATTGATTTTAACATAATTTTTTGAGAAATTATTTTTTAAGTGGCAAAATAAATTTTAATTTGCTGAATAGAAGGTTCAATTTTGATCCAAGTGTTAATTTTCAAATTTATTTCCAAATTATTTTCTAGTACAGGTACTTAATTGAATTATTTTCAAAAATTAGCTGTATTTTCTATAAATATTTCAAACAGCTAAAATAAAAGTTTTTAGTTTTTATTTTTAATAAACAAGATAATAACAAATAACATATTAATATACTATATATTATATATAGAGATTAATTGTTATTAACTTTGTATAACATTAGGAGTAGTAATATTTTTTTTATTATTTTACTTGAAAATTTGAGTTAGAGACACTTTTACTTACACTTTAAATACCATCACCTTTATTCCCTTACTATACATTCTCTTCACCGTCAGCCTCTCACCCATAAACCCCTACTGTCACTAGCCTCACCCTTTCACTTTTCTTCTCCACTACCGCTGAACAGCACCTTGCATCCTTTCCCACCTTGCACCGCACATCCTTTGCTTCTAGTAATAGTAGCCACACACCTTGGTCATCCTCTATAGCAACCGCAAGCCCTCGTTTCCCTCGCACCAAGCCATTGCCTCTAAATTGTTGCAACTTGTTGCACCCTTCAAGCCAACATTGGGCCATCTACTAGCAACTACCAAAAGTCAATGCGCCGCCTAATTCCACCACAAAACCCACCGTTAGCACCCTTAAACCTACCCATCGCAACCATCAATTCATCCGTTGTGTTTTCATCAATTCTAAACAAAGGTGGTAAGAAATTTCTTCCTAAAATTTTAATTTAATTTGATTATTCAACTTTTTAATTTTATATGAATTGTTAATATTTTATTCTATTTAAATTTTGGGAAATCATTACTTGTCTCCTTCATATTTGATGTTTAGGTTGAATCATGCCTTGTAAAAGAACTCGACAATTTGTCCAAATTGAAGAATCACAAGACAAGTTCCATTTTGAAGAAGCTAAGGCAAGATACAATAGAATATTTAAGAAACAAGAAATGCTTCTGGAGAAAGGTTTTACTTTGGGAAAAAGTAACTACATTGATTTCATGGCAAGCATTCAAAAAGTTGTTAAAACTTTAAAGTGGGAAGTGTTCTGTGATAGAAGGCTGAATTCGGATGATGAGTTAGTTCAGGTATTTTATGCGAATTTGACCTCAAGTGCTTTAATAAAAGTTTTCATTCAAGGAGTTAAGCTACCTCTAAACCCAAGTTCCATTAATGAATTTTATGAATTACCTTATTTCGAAGATGACAAATATTCTTCCTTAATGGAAAATATTGAGACGAAGAAATTGTAAAAAATTCTAATTTAAGGTACAGTTTGGGGTTCTAAGAGGACTCTGTCTAAACATGAGACTCATACTTGTCACAGAGAATACTTGACCCCATTAGCGAAGGTATGGTTTTATTTTGTTCGCTTTATTCTTATGCCTATCTCACATTGGACTACTATTTCAGTGGAACAAATGGTCTTGCTATACTCAAGTATGACAGCAAAAACCATTAATGTAGGAAAAATCATTGTAAAAGAAATTCAAAATTGTGTCACAAGAGGTTCTGGTCCAGCCTATTTCCCTTTTATGATAATAGTTTTATGCTTGAAGGCTAGTATTCGCACAAATGTAAAGACTACAGGACATAGCCTAGGTACAATCATCGATTGTGACCTTATCTGAGTAGCAGAAAATTCTACAGAAGTAAGCTGAATCAAACAATGACACTGAAGAAGAGGATATTCCTACAGAACCAGAACTAGTGCAGCCAATTGAAATTTTTGACTCGGCAGAACAGACTGAACAAAATCTTCAACCTGACATGACTACCCCAATGTTTAAAACTCATTCACCTATCCTAAATCTTCAAGATGAGTTGTCCAAGTTGATGGACTTACTACAACATATGCAATGATGATAATGGGCTTATTGGAGATACTAAAAAATACGGGATGACTCAATTAGAGATACTTTTAAGACAATATCTCACACCCCTTTCATTTTTTTGCCTAAATTTTCAGACTTCATATTCGATCCATGGACTCCAATGTCGAGGAAGGAACAAGGCGATTCGAGCGAAAACAATGATGATGAAGCAAAAGATGGGTCAAATTCTGAGGGGTCTACAAATAAATAAAAGGGGAGATAATGTCTTTACTTTATGTTTCTTTTTAGGATATTTTTAGTTTTAAGTTCTTTTAGGATATTTCTATTTCTCGCATAATAAAACTAGAGGTTGAAATCATTAATAAAATTAAACAATTTGCAAAAAAAGAACTGTGGTAATAGATATGTACATATCTAGGATTGGAACTGTTTAGGAAAAGTTTGGTATTTAAGCAGTCAAACTTGATCACCTCTTTTTTTTTGGGATTCTACTTAGTGTACAATATCTATTCACTTCTATATTTTCATTCCTTCTATATATATATTTAACAATGGGGACATTGTTTATCTTAAGTAGGGGGACCAAAAATTGAATTTTTTTCAGAATACATTTTTCTTATCCAATTATGATTAAGTTATATTTTGCTCAAAAATTTGAATTTTTGTTAAATATGCTAAACTTTAGTATATACAAAGTTCTATTTTCTCAATAATTGCTATGTTAGCTGAAATATGACATATATATTACTCTTAATAAAATATGTAAATTGAATCATGAAATTTTTATTTCCTTAGAAAACCTAAGCATGCATGAAAGTTGAAGTCTCTAGAATTGATGTAGTAATTTCCTAAGGCAAAATCTTAGGAAGCATGAAATTTTTTAACATGATTTAGGCAGACTTTGTTTTGACCGTTTGAGCCTTTCAAGCCAACCTTAATGAATAATTATCCCTTGAAACTTAACTTTGAGACTATATGGTCTGATTTTATTCGAACATTACACTAATAAGTCATCGATTCTCTCATAATTATCTTTAAATTGTCTTAAACACTAGACACAGTCTATCTAGAATATTCTCTGAAAATAAGTTTGGGGGAGTTGAGAAGAAGTATCAAATGCTCAAAAATTTTGTAGTACATATAGTAATATGCTCGAGTGTGTAAAAAAAGGGAGCATATGTACTTAAAAAAAATAAATGTACAAGTAGCATGTGTAATCAAGTGGAAAATTAGTTGGTGAATTTGGAGGTATTTATTCTGAAGGTCAGATGTAAGCTGAGTCTAGGGTTTTTAGTTTAAATTTATCTATCTTTTACCTACCCCTAGCTAAGCCATGTTACAACCTATTTAAAAGACCTATTGATTCAAATTTCTATGTTAACTACATTAGTGGAGAGATATTTCTAAACTTAACTTATGAAGGCATAATTACACTTAGGGATTGCAATTTAGTCTTTATTGAGGAAGAATTTAGTCTATTCATACTATCATGATTATAATTGAAAATAATTCAAAAAATGTGTATATTTAAGTTGCATATTTTCAAAATTTTTCTTCTTGAGCATAAATACAGTAAACTCATAATTGTGGGAATAAGTGCTTTTTGAAGAAAATTTTGAAATATTATTTTCTTAAACTTTTTTTTCAATTTGTGCATTACTTGGGACGAGTAATGAATTAAGTTTGGCGTGTTAAAACACTAAAATATATAGACTTTTTCAGCACATTTTAGGCACTAATTCATACAATTTCTAAGTAATTTTATACTTTTATTATAAAATAATTAATTTGAAATTAATTTATAAAACATTTTAAATTTTAGTTATTTTTATAATAATTTTGCATAAATTGGGTTATTTTTTACAGTTTGCACAAAGCGTGAAAAAATCAGCTAGATAGTCACCTTGAAAAAATTAATTGTTGAGGCATGTTTGAAGAAAAAGCTGATGAATTAACAACTATGGAGGGCTTAAATTTATGATCTTGGAATTTATTGAATCAACTGGTCTGATTTAATATTTATTAGGAAAAGTGGACAGCTTGAAGCGAACAAATGGGGCCTGAATTGAGCAAATGAAGAAGAAGGATGAACAAGCCCAAGAGAGCAGCCCAAACCATCCCTACTTGCTACCCAAATGAAATAAATTAAGGTGATTTCAATACTTACAAAACAACCTTTAAACTCTTCCCAATTATCGTTCCAACCTCTTCTCTTTTATATATTTTTCATTCAAACTCCAAGCTAAAAATAACAAACTCATTCAACCACTCCTTCCATATAGCATGGCCGACAATGTGAAGAGGGATTTCATGCTATTTTTAGCTAACTTGAGCTACCAATTTCAAGTATAAATAACCCCCTTTCACTTCTTCATTCAATACACTTTTCATCATCCATCCATCTCTTCTTCACTTTCCTTTTTGTTTTCCCATTTTTTGCCTTCCTTCCCTTTGTAGATTTTCCCTCTTTAGAAAGACCAAGAATGCCACTTGGAGCAGCAACAATCAAGCATTCGTGAAGGCCTCTAATCGATAGAACGAGCAGAGAAGAAGGGGATCTCTTTTCAGTTTATTCTATGGTTATAAATATGAAAACTTATTGTTTTGATGTTCCTAATTTAATTAAAATGACTTAAATCTTTTTCGTGTTAGATTAATTGCATTCTGTCGAGTTAATTTATTAATATAATGTTTGTGTTGTGATAGGCCTTGGTAATTTGTTCAATTAAATAAAATCATATCAATGTTAAACTTGCATTATATTTGTAAGGTAACAAATAAATTAATTATTAATCAAACTGAAATTATAAAGAATCGACATAGTATTTGATTGGTGCATGTTTAATCTTTTAAGGTAATTGATGATTAAAATTAGCAGATATATTAAACAATATAATCTCCTTGCATGACTTGTAAGATTATTGTGACAAAATTTTAGAAATATATTTACTTCATTCTGTTCAATACTTGCTTATGAAAATTGATTAATTAATCTAGCGTAGGAATGTGTTTGAAAGATTGATTAATTTAATAAGCTTGTGTGTTAACAAAATACCTAGTTGCTATGAAATTATTTCATAACAACATGAACATAGTTTTAATAATCCTAAGTTAAAGAATAAAATTAATCTAACACATTTATGTCATATTGATTAAAATCATTTTTAGAAATCGTGCATTTGAAATTTTATTTTTTAGTTAATAAATTAGTTAATTTTTATTTTTTATATCACCTCTTTCAAATCAGCATATTTTTCCTCACCAATTTGTTTAATTTTACATTTCATAAGTATTCACTTGTACATTCCCCGTGGGTACGATAACTCGACATACTAGTGAATTTATTACTTGTTACGATTGTGTCCACTTGCACATTATTGATGTTCCATTCTCCCACAACCACAATTTTCATCCCTTCCAAAAATTGCACTGTCACCCTCTTAAACGCGAAATCTATCTTAACCTTGTGTTTAGTTAACCAATCCATCCCCAAAACTACATCGAACCCATATAAAGACAACTCCATCAAATCATTGAAGAAGACATGTCCTTGAGTCGTCAAGGGACATCGTCGGCACATTCTATTTATGAATTCCCTCTCACCAAAGAACTAGTGACAGTTATACCATTATCTATACTTCCTACTGAAATACCCAACTCACAGGCTAGTTTGCTTAAAATATACTAGCGCGTGGATCTTGATTCAATGAAAGAAAGCAATGGTAGGATTTAGGGGGTGAAAGTTCTTGTGATGACATCAGTTGGACCCTGATTCTGTGGTTCGCTAACTGTATACACTCATGCGAGGCCTCCTATCTTAACTTGAGTGGTAATTGTATGAGCTAGGTTTGCTGCCTAGCTTGCCTTCTGTCATTACCTCTTCCTTTTCCTCGATTGCGTGAACCAACTCGCATTGGTGTGAGGGTTACGTTCTGAGCTTGCGACTCCTCTTTTCATTTTAGGCAGTCCCTTATCATGCACACCTTAAATTTGCACTTAAAACATCCTCCTAATAACCTTCGACATTCCCTAGTGTGCCAGTGTTCGCAGAGTGGCCAACTTGGTGATCTGTGCGAACCTTCCTTTCTAGCCTAGGTGTTGCCTTGCTGTCATGATTGGTCTGATTGAAAACTACATTTAACATTTCTACTAGTGTTATGTGAGTCGTGATCCCTCTTGGATGTTTAACCATGTTGTCCAGGCAAAAGCTTGGCAGACCCTGTTGTAGCTTGTGTAATTTCTACCCTTATTTTCTCAGTGGCCTTCTCCTTATCAACCAACTCATCAAAGATATTCATATCATGAGCCAACAAATAAAGTTGGATGTCTTGCAATGATCTTTTTCTTACGAGAATATCTCTATTGCGCACTGGCCCAATTGCACAAACTTTGCTTCATAGTTAGCCACAGTTAGTTCACCTGGTACCAAATTTATAAACTATCGCTTGTGGACTTCCATATGTTGTTCACCCATGAATTTCTTCTTAAATATCTCTAGGAAGAAATCCCAAGTTAGTCTGTCCACGATAGTTCCTTAGCTCATCGTGTTCCACTAACGATTTCTTTCGCCAATGAGTAACGACATAGTGCATCCTAATTTTTCTTCCTCAGTACAAGCCATTTGCTCAAGGATTTTTTTCAACACCCACAAGCCAATACTCAGCTTTGGTAGGATTAGTTCCTCTAACTCCACTAAACTCTTTACCACCTAGAGCTTGCAAACGCTCTAGTAGCAACCCTCGACTGGTAGAAGTAGGGTTTGCACCAACGTAATGTTGTAATGCTACAAGCATAGCTTGCACTAATGGTTCAACACTCTTGTCTAGAACAGTTGCCCTACGAGGTAGTACTGGCATTGTCAAAGTCCTGTCACCTTTTGGAGGGTCCGTAGTTCCATTAACATGATTCACATTTACTATTCTTGGAGGCATTTTACTTACACTAGAGGTACATAAGACACAAGCTTAAGAACATATAGTTACACATCCTAAACTTAACAAGCACGTTTACAAACTTAATTTGCCAAATCACACATATGTGAACACAGTTCGCTAAACATATATGTGAGCATAACTAGCCAAAACATATTTATAGGTATAACTATTGAAAAGATGGATGGCGGAGAGTGATCCAAAGAATAATCCTGTAGAAGATAAAGCTTAACAAAGGCAGTGCATTTCCTATTCGTACCTTGACAACAAACGAAAATCATGCATGACAGTTCAAGTATTCACATACCAAGCAACCCATTCCAGTTAACCTGGCAAACCTAACGTACCAGTTCAACTTGGCGAGCTCTGATACCAATAAATGTAACATCCATACCCAGTCCAATTGTTGAACCTAAGACATGGAATGCCTTATTAGCCACCAGAGTTACTCTCTATTAACACCCACCGTAACCTCTAACACACCAATAATTTATAATATAAAATATGCTTAAGTTATCAAAGTGCAGTGAAATAGCATATAAGTACTAACAACAAAACTTTAGTTATCAGCTTATATACAAATAGGGTTCGCATACTTAAGGTGTTTCAAATACAAAACAAGTTAAGTGTTCGCATAAATATGTGAGTAAAATATACATGAATTTAAGACAACCCATCTCGTGAACTTACTACGCAGGCTTTAGGGTACGCAACAGCGGTAACATGCGAACCTACTTAGTCAATTTAGCAACAATTTCTTGGAAGCATATAATATAGAGAAAAGAACAAGCAACATGTGTATTCTAAATTTTGGAAAATAATGCACTTTGTGGAACATAGTAATTTATCAAACTTAGAGGTGCGCACCCTTGTAAACTTGCATATTTCAAAGTTTTTAAAAGATAAGTGTTTAAATAGGAAAGGTCTTCATGAGTTTCTTCTAGGTATACGATTATGTGATCTCAGTTTGCTAGGTATCTGTAACTTAAAAACTTTATGGGTTCACAGAAAAATGCTACGACAAATGTTGGAGTTCGCACTTTTAGTAGAGTACAACCCTTGTCACTTCGTAGTAACATTGGTGAACTCTTTTAAAGTTTGTTAGGTTTTAAAATGTTCATGTTATTGATTTTGGCATACTCTAAATTTGAAAGTAAGATAATTGTGAACACTTATATTAAGAAAGCATCAAACAGATTTGGATTAAAATTGTAAAATTGAAATATTGGGCTGTTTTAACAAAGTAATAGTTCACACATTAAAGCAATCATAAAGATTCATAAAGAAAATAACTAAGTTCCTAAACAAGTAGCAAAATCATCCAAAAAAATTTCTATGCCTAAACAAGATTTTCCCCATTGCCTTTAACTCAAGGGTTCGCTTGTATCTTCCTTGGACTGCTAGTGCTTTGCTTGGATCACTCACCTCGTTGCTGCTCACCTTACGGTTTAAATATATGTAAGATTAATAAAATGAGTGGATGAGTTCTTTGCAAACTTAATGAATAAATAGGAAAGAATAACCACATTGTAGCACAAACCATAAGTTAGGCAAAAACATAGGCGTAGTTACTAAACTACAAACAAAGTTCACAATACTTGTGCAAAGTCTGTATCGCAAATACTTACATCTTAGTAAAAACATAGATTTTCAAAATCACAATATTATTTACTTGTTTGTTCCTGTTGGGTAAGCAGATCTCCTTATAATGCTTCAGAATGACTCAAAGAGTCTTTAACATGTTCCACAAGTGTAGCACAGGGCTAAACACTCTCCAATAGACCAACATGTCTCATTGAATGGAGCATAGCTCGACATTCCCTTATCTCTCCAACTTGTCCCAGGGCTTCACTGCCCAAAACATAAAACATAAAGGTGAGCACTCACAATCCTTTCGCATGCCATTATATCCTATATATTTAAAAGGTTATATTGCGAAAACAATTACTTAACTCAGAGCTTACAAATTACAAAGAATTTGCAAAACATGAGACCATACAGAGCTCACCAAAAAGTGCTCGCGAATTACTGTTCATGAAAACATATATTTAAACACATTTATTAAAAAAAGATATAGAAAATACTTGCTCTTGAAACTTAGGTCAAAACCTTAAGCTCCTTATCAACATTATGGTTCACACACACAAGTGGCGATCCCTAAACACTCACTAATTTACTAAATACTTAAGCAAGTTTCACTTTTCCTTTTTCTTTTCTTGTCGATGATTTTGTTAGGTTTACAATGTACATACATAAGTAACAATCAGCACATTCAAAATACACACATAAACATAAGTGATCTTTCGTAATTCGTTCTAGCATATCAAAATAGATTTCATACTTAAGGAGCTTGAATACGAGCAATTCTATTATGTTTTAGTTAGTTTTTCTATTTTAGTTTGAATTCAATAAAAACTGTAATTTGAGTCATTTTATGACCTTAGTGGCCGAAAGAGGCCTAAGGGAGTACTAACATACGTAGTGAGTGTGTAGGACACCATTCAAAGGTATGAAAGCTCGAGGTTGGTCACCATGTTGCAACATAGTGAACAGAGTGCCAAAATTCCAAGTCTACTTGGGGTGTCGCGACACACCCCTAAAGCTGAACCTGAGCCAAGCAATTTTCCTTCGATGTTGTGACACAAGCAATGAATGTTGCTACATTGGCCCTATATGTGAATGTATTACTGAGCTGATGACATTTTAATCTGCATAATGGAAATTAACGTAAAAATGTCAGTCGACCTAGGGCTAAGGACGACGAACAACCCTAACACTATAAATTGACCCATAAGACACTTGAGAAATGATCGTTTCTGTAACTTAGAATTTTATTTTCAGTTTCTAATTCCTTTTAGACTTAGTATTTATTTTTAGTTATTTTCATTCGTGTTCATTGAAAGATCTAGTTTGTAGATTCAATGCAAACTCTGTGGATTTTTGCGCCTCAAATATTCAATACAGTTAGGATTTCTTCTTAAATTTTTGTTCTTGATTCATTCATAATGTTTATTTATTTTATATAGTTTATTATGTTTATGAAATCCATAAGGATCTAATCCTCTTATGGCAGATTAGCGAGTGGAAGTGTGATTAATTAATTTTTATGTAGGGTTTCTTAGAGGATCAGTTGTTTGGGTTAGGAAGAACTTAAACCCTACGCTTAACAACCCTAGGAAGTCATCTAGATGAGAATTAACCCAAAATTCGTATTACTTATCCTTGAACCCCTTACCCCAATTCAATCTGGACTGTAAAGTTGAGAGATAAGTAGTTCTTGTCGACTTGTTAATTTAGTGGAAGATCGAGAGATTCTGCTAAGGTAATGACTAATTAATTGAGTAGAAACCCGAAATAGGAATTAGTTTTGACCATCGAAGCAAGCTAATCACGCATGCCTTAGATTTGGTTGATTTATACATTAGTTTTCCATGTTCACCCTATTTTGCATGTTTATTTATTTTCTTGTAAAACCCAAACTATTTTCTATTTTATGTCTTCTCGTAATATAATTTATCTAAAGTACTAATTAGTTTTATTTACGTTTAGGTTAATATTAATTTAGTACTTGCCTCCATTGGGTACAATCCTTGGAATACTCACCTATTTCGTTGTAAAAACTATATTACAACCTAGCTAGTATACTTACGGACATCTTCTTGATTTCATATATTTATTTGCAGTATTCACACTCTAGACGTTAGTACATCCAGAGGCGGTCAATAAACGAACCTAGGTTCGTACATACTGGACCTCTAAGGAACCTAGTTTCCTTTGTTGCGAACCTTACTAAACATTAACAAAAAAATGGATTGTTACCTTAGATTCTAAGGGCTTATTTCCGGGTTCTTAGAGCTCGATAACAAAATAATTATGAAGAATTTAAAAATAACAGAAATGATTTTGCAAATTTACATCTTGTAGATGCCATCAAGTATTGGATGACTTTTTAAATATACAGTGAAATTCTGCTCATTATAAATATTATATACATATATATTCTGGGGCATGGCTGTTTTGTTTGGATGGTTATCTTAACAGTGTACTATGCTAAGCAAAGACCGAATGAGTGATAGGAGTTAATTCCCATTGCTTGCTAACAATAT
>CM025255.1:21436846-21449060 GCA_013677275.1 Gossypium schwendimanii | reverse complement strand
AATTAATTTATAATTAAATAATTAAAGTTCAAAGTGGAAATTAAATTAATAAAGTCATCATAGTTTCATGAGAAAAGTTAATTAAATTGATTATTTATGCATAGATTCTAGTATAGTAAAGTCGACATGACTTTAACGGAATTAGAATTGGGTTGAGAAAATAATTGAATTAAATAAATAAATAATATTTTGGGTATAATAAATATATTTATTGGGTTGGATAAATTACATGACTTGGTTTAAAAAGACTGGAGCATTAAATTATACGAGTTTATCCATAATGATAGTTAGTTTTCCTATTAAAATATTATTATTTAGTTTATACCTTGTTCGAATAAAACTTTTGTTTTCTCTATAAATAGAAACTAATAGCTAGGTCAAATAGACACTAAATATATGTTGATATTCTTTCAAAATATAGTCAAGTTATTTTACCAAAAATCAATTCTATATTTGGATAGAGTTCACCTTCAATTTCTAGCTCTTAAGAGTTTCACTAAAGTTTTCATTTAATTGTGAATTGAGCCTACACTCTAGCAAATCGAGTTTGAGATTAGTGAAGAAGATCAAGTGGTTAAAACTTAGGAAAGATGAAGTTTTCCTAATCTAAAAACACAGGTATAGTTCAAGTAATAGGTTTATTGCTATAAATATCTCAACTAGTTAATTTTAAAAAAAGAAAATTTTTAAAATTTTGTTCTGCTTTCACTGTTTTTAAATTGATTTTCCAAAAAATAATTGGTGAAACATAAATTTTTAATAAACCAAGAATTCTTGGCATAAATTAAAATTCTCATCAATCACATTATACTTATAATATTGTTGTTTGACGCAGTTGCGCACTAATGGGCAGTGCATGTACGTAGTTTTTCATGAGTGCTGTAGAGGCTTTGCAATAAGTCTTATAGAAGTGGCCCCACTTCACTCTCATATAGGTCAATCCATCAAGTGTATTCAATAGATTAATACACGACCGCCACAAAATGTATGAGCGTTTGGACTAGAAATACTACATCAAAAATATATATAATCAAGCAGGGGTGCCTGTAAGCACATGGGTGAAATTGTAATATAGTTTATTTGCAATAAAACAGTTGGTAAGTATTCGAGAAGCGTATCCAAGGGATTCTAGATTAGAGAAAATCACTATTAATTTAATTACAAAAAATAAATACTAATCTATTTGAGTTACGAATTAGTAGTGTAAATCCAAAATAATAATAAAATTAATTGATTACTTTAGCCTAAACTCAAACTAACCTTAAACTAAAATTACTGAAAAGAAATTAACAATCAACGAAATCTCAAATACGAGGCAAAAGATTAAATCACTTCAGTGGTTGTAATTAACTATAGAACTCAGGTTTTAGTGAATTCACTAATAACTAACCAATTATTACCTCTCATGTAACACCCTTCACCTGGTCTGGTCGTCGGGCCCAAGTTATGGGATATTACCACAATAATTGGAATTGAAAATTTTAAAATAAATTGTGTAACAACCATTTATATCACATTCATAATCATATATTGTCATTCAAATTGAAATCGAGACTAAATTGTGCTTACAAAAGTTGTTTTGGTGACCTAGGCATGAATTAGGACCAAATTACAAAGGTTTGAAAGTTTGGACTCCACGTCGTGACGTCGTCAAAATAGTGAGTCACATCATGACGTCAAACCACCTTACTTCAAGACGCCATAAATTGTCTTTCAACATTGCGATGAGAAAAATTTCACATCGAGATGATGACCCTATTTTTTATAAAATGTGGCCATTTGGTACCTATTTTTTGCCAAGACAAAATAATGGTTTAAATGGTACATATTTTTCCATTTAAACCTGTATAAAATCAAATTAAACCAATACCAAATCTTCCATTTACCGAACCATAGCATCATTCAAGCTATTTCACATGAATTTGAAAATTTACTAAGCATAACTACCTATGTATTCTCCAACAATTTAAACATAGTTCATCATTCACATTTACATTCCAAACTCAACAAAATTAAATTCAAAGTGTAACACCTAGTATTAGCGGGTCTAAGTTTAGGTGAGCAACCCTAAGTAATCTGAGTGGTGTGATCCTATTTGCCCAATCGATGGTTTTGGCAGATAGAACGGACACATAGTTAATGATAGAGTATCATAAAAGGATTATTCTGTGAATGGTTTGAGTCGTAAAGAAGACAAGATTGGTAAGTGTGTCAAGGGTATCGCCAAAGGTAAGGTACGCCTAGTTTGTCTAGTTATGGTGTACATTATGTTTTAACGAGATGGTCAAGAATGAACGAACAGATAAATCAAGGATATGTAATGATTTTGGATTCTTGTATACGTTTCTTTACAGAAGTAAGCCACTAATAAAGGCAGTTTTAAAAGTTGCTGGCACGTGTAAAGTTCCACTATGAGAACATGGGTTTTACATATATATTGATGTGAGCTTTATAAGAAATGGGGAGTTATCTTCTTCCTTCTATTTGAAAATACCATTGCTAACTTTGAAGCTAATCAATGATCTTTCTTGCTAAGCTAAAACTAAGAATCAAAGTTCATGCAGAAGGTTGTTTCATATCCTGGGTATGTATTATGGACTTGCATGTTGACTTCTAAAAGAGTAAATCTGTTTTAAAGGTATGAACAATAATGTGAGGAAGTAAGGTTTTTGCATGGGGGATTATCTTGGGTTCAGATGACTATAAAAGTCATATGAATGATATCCCTATGTCTTATAAGCAATGAATTGCTGATATTTTGTGATGGGTGTTTGGATTTGGAGATCAAGTTGTTGTTCATGGGTGTAAGGTGAGTCCCTAAGTTGACTATTGTATATGTATACTAGTTTATTCTAAATACTTTTTTGAAGAATCATATGAACTATGAACTAAGTTTAGAAAAGGATTGTACGATAAGTATGCTTATATATAAATGTTGGATAAGATTTGCATGTATAGTTTGTATGAAACTGAAAAGTATAAAGTATGTGATAAGAAATCTGGAGTAAAAAATATAACTGTAAGTGCATGTCTAGGATGTGCAAGATGAGATGTATGTTAAGTTTGGTGCTAATGCATGAAAGGGTTGTTAACTGAGTTTGTGTCTGTTCAACGTGGTGGAGTCTAATAGGGGTCAGTCTAGACTTTAAACATGATTTTTGAAAGGAAAATTCCATGGCCATGTCGCCATATTATGTAAGAATATAGTTGGGCTATGGCATCATAGGGAAAAAAACTAAAAGAAGGTGATTACCCAAAAAGGATTCTCTATGTAACCCAAGATGATGAGAGGCAAACCTAATGAAATATAAGTCTAGGCGAGTCCCTATCATAAACACGCCAAAAAAGGAAGCCTTCATGGTGATCTCTTAAAAAGGAAGCCTTTGTGGCGGTTTATGAAAAAGAAAGCCTTTGTGGAGATTTATGAAATTGGAAGCCTTTATGGCAATCTATGAAAAAGGAAGCATTTGTGGCAATCTATGAAGGGAATACCTTTGTGGTGCACTTTAAAGAATGACCTTTTTGGAAACCATCTAAAGGAAATGACTCTATAACAGACCCTAAGGAAAAGAAATGGCATTCATGACGAACACTGAAGGAACGATAGTTGTAATGAACTGAAAAGGAAAAGCCCTTGTGGCGTATCTTGTTACACCTTTGATGAGATATTCTAATGAGCTTCCTTTTTGGCTAGCTTCATATGAAATGTTATGGCATATCTTGTATGGTCTTAAGATAAGAACAAAGAAACTGGAATGCGCCAAAGTATGTGGCGGATTTGAAGTATGGGTTAATTAGACTTGAAGAACAAATTCAAGTAAAGGGTATGTTTGGTAAATTGAATAAGGTTATTGGAAAAAGGGTATTCTCTAGAATGGATCAAATCATATAATTAAAGAATGTATCTTCTATCTATGTACAAAATTATTCATGGATTTTGAAAAAACGATGAGTTAGAGTATGTACGTAATAATAACAGTATTTTGTCTATATGGACCTCTAGAATGGATATGGTTAAGGAATTACGAAAGTGTAGAGTGAAGAACGTGAGTAGTGTATCGAAGATGTGGAAAGTGAGACATGATTCCACAGTCACGGGTGACATCTAAAGTACGAAGAATGACATTCTAGGAAGATATTTGCTAGAGACAAGTTGAAGAACAAAGAACAATGAGATGGCGAATTGAATTACCAGATGTGAAATAGAAAAATGATTAAGGTAATGGTTGTTTATCTCCCTAAGTTTTCATGAGCTTACCTCTATGCATTATGTTATAGGTAAGTCTATTTGGGTCTACGCCAAGGGGGACGCCACCAAAAAAGTGTCAGGGCGGGCTTTAATGCATAGAAAATGAGTTGGTAGCATAAATGTAGTCAGTAAAATTATTTAAGATTTACACTTTGAGATAATGTAATTAAGTTATGGGTTCTCCTGAAATCTTTGTAGTAGAAATTCTTGTACGATAATAGTAATTGTCCAATGTATATTCAATTGAAATTTTGGTTGGGAGATTATTTTAATTAAGTTGCAATAGTTATGATAATCAGGTAAGAGTTAAACATAAGTCTGTATTTGTGTTGTATCACTCGAGATCTAGATCCGGTGAATTAGATCAGGTTGAGGGTGTTACAAGTTTTGGTATCAGAGCTCGATTTAGTTGGTTCTTGGATCATAAAGATGAAAGAGACTTGTATGCATAATGCATCTAGCCTGGCTTAGTCTACTAAGTATGAGTAGACAACTTTGTTTATGTGTAAGGTAAAACATGTAATGAAATAATATAAGACAATAGAGAATGTAAGGGAATGATTGTATTAATGTGAAAGAAAAAGATATTACACGGTTTAAAGTTAAAAAAATATTACACGGTTCAAAGTTTGACAAAATAAAAGATAAAGAGAAATGCATTACATGACAAAAGAAGTAGGTTTCAATCCTTACCTTCACCAGGCTGATCAGTAGGCTTGCTAGAGACCTCTTCAATAGGAAAAGTGCCCTTTGGAATATGATCCTAAGATACTGAGCCCTCCTCATTGTCTTCAACAATAGGTGTGGATGGAATGATAAAAACTTTTTATTGCCTCCAATCTCTCTGGAAAGTTTCCCTCTCTTCGCCTTCTGGATGGTAAACATCGAAGTTAAGTGAATTAGTGGAAACATCTTTGAGACAGTTGAAGTCCACTTTTTTGGGATCAAGAGGACCTACAGCCACATGGGCGTGCAGAATCAGATTTGAGTTCTACTTGAGTAAGGCCTTGAGGAGATTTTTCATCATGAAAACAATGTTGGCTCTCTAGTTCTGTTTGGTGACTCTCTCCTATAGCTCTGAACCTCTCTTCCAAGGCAAGCTTTTTATCCTTTAATAAACTGACTTCCTCTTTTAGCTGCTCATTTTCAGTTTGAGCATCTCTATGTTTTCCCTTTAGAGTAGAAATTTGTGCATCTAGATTTTTAATCCAATTGGTAGCTTCTCGATATTGATGGCTTAGTTAAGTCAAACAGTCTTCGCCAGATTTTACAACCTTTCTAAATCAAATATTTTATTTCTATAACATTGACTGGCTTTTCTAAAGGCTCCACTCTAAAGACCTTGCTCAATAGACATAATCTCTGAGACTTGGGCCATAACAGTTAGAGGGTCCTCATTTGGAGTGGATGCAAGGTAAGAAAAGAAAGATTTTCTTATTTGAGAAGGTAACAGACTCTACTTGTAACCTCCCCAATTTGGCCTACACGTTATGATTGAATTGTGAAGCTCACACTAGCCACCTATGTTTCCACTTAGTTACTTTTTTTTAAGAAAAACCGATGTTTACACTTGTTATCTTAGGAAACCTTCATTAATTAATTAAATCATCCTTAACCCATTTTCTTATTGATAGTGTGGTTTTAAAAAACACATTACTCGTTGTTTCACTCAACAAAACCTCACTATCTTATATTGCAACGGAAACTCAACTTATGAAAGATTTAACATTAAGCCAAGTTTCATGTATTGTCCAATTTCTAAATGTGATTTAAAAATCAAATTAACGTGTTGAGTATGCATGACCCCAAAACAGAATAAGAGCCAAACCACAATCCAAATGACTTTATAGTCCAGAAGAAAAACCAAATGAATTTGAATAAAAATTATGTAGAATAATTATGGGACATGCCCTCATTATATCATTCAATTTGATTCAGTAGTAACAATTATCAAGCATTCGATTTGACCATCAATACTATGTGATTCTAAGATACCTTAGTTTCATAATCATTTCATAGGCAATCTTTCCAGTGCATGTATAGCGGACTTTCAGTCAATACATTGCATGGCACATCAGTCAAGCATATAGTCATTATTTTTAATACATGATTTGCATACCACAAAAATTTGTTTTATATATAAATCATCTACGTCATTTCATACAACATCTCACATACAAACAATTAATCAACCATGCAAATTTTAGAATCCTGCCATTTAATTAGGGCCTGAAACATACCTAATTCGGTCACCTTAAAATCACTTAGCCATTTAAATAAGCCTGACCAACAAGCATAAATATCAATTTAACCACTAAAAATATAATTTAAGCACTTAAGTTTACAGGTTAGAACCCACACTTTAATTTCACACAATCACAGCATTACTTACGAAATCCGCGTTTCCTCCTATAAACTGAAATTGAACCTAAGTTAAAAGAAAACATTTATCAAGTTAAGATATTATTAAATAAACCTTAAAACACCCTCTATGGGATCGATCAAAATAATGTTATCTCAATTTCAAAATCCAAATCAATTAGTTCACTTACACTAATTTAGTGAGAAACGAGGGCGCGAAGGGTGAACGTCTCACTACTGGTCTGGAGCATTTAAGCCAGTTCCTAACACAATAAAATACTAAAAAATTA
Organism: Gossypium schwendimanii; assembly: GCA_013677275.1. Lineage (NCBI taxonomy): Eukaryota > Viridiplantae > Streptophyta > Magnoliopsida > Malvales > Malvaceae > Gossypium > Gossypium schwendimanii. Next base: position 21,442,160 of record CM025255.1, on the reverse strand, counting down.
GTTACCAATCATCCATTTAAAACCTTAATTCAATCAACTAACACATTCCCTAATAACAAAGTCGAAACTATGCATTAACCCGCAAACAACTGCACTTACGCTTCTTGATATGTCAGATCTAAGTTTCCAAATGAATGAAGATCGAATTTACCTAAATCATAAATGATTAAAGGTTGATTAGGAAGTGATTTTATAGAGCTAAAAATTTTTGGAAATAAGTGGTAAAAATAATAAAAGTCGGCAGCCCCAAATGGTAGTTCTAAGAGTAACACACTACCAAAATTGGCCACAAAGGGAATTATTTTGAAAAGCAGTAAATAGACTCATTTTAGGGATCAAAAGAATCTAACTTGAAAAATATAAGTAAATCAAGGATAGAATCAATGTTTTAAATTGCAATTAGGTCTCAAAACAAAAACCACAAAAAGAAAGGCTTTAGGGGCGCCAACCACCACCAATGGTAACAATTTTGGGGCTACTTTGGGAGCTTAATTAAAATTAATTTAAAGGATGGAAATTTATCATTCAAATCATTAAAATTTTTTAGAATTCTAGATCTAGAACAATAAGTTTTTTTATGGAAAATTTTGATAAGAAAATGAAAGACAAATGCACTTACACTAACAAGGAAAAATGGGCGACAATGGAGATATTTGTGGTAGCAATGGAGGCCAATTTTTGAGTGGTAAAAGTGATAGATTTGAGGTTGAAGAAAATAAGGGAAAATGAAAGAAATAGAGAGGAGGAGAATAGTGGAAAAATCTACTGCTAATAAAGAAAAGATGGTGGCAGAGAATGGGGTTTTGTGTATCGATACAATGCGGGAGAGGAGAAGAAAATTGAAAAGGGAGAGAGGATAAGAAGAAAGAACGACTAAGGTTGAAAGTAAAAGAATAAAGGCTAATAATTAAGTGAAAAAGTAATTTTTATACCTAGGTTAATAGGCATGGTTGGCACAAAAATAGGGGAAGGAGTAAATTTTTCAAAATTAAGCTATTTTGGAAGGGTACGGAATCGAACTCGAGAGCTTGAGCTAATTGCATTGTATCTCTATTTTATTTTTATCTAGTAAGCTAACGGCTCATTCTTGATACAATTTTACATTCTTTAAACCAAAAATTTGGGATGTTATACTATTGTTGTTGGGAAATGGTGCTTAGAGGTGTGGGGGTTGGTACAAACTCTAAAAGTGCTCGCCAATAGAAGATATTTCTTGTTCCAACAATGGAGGATTTGATGAAGGCATGGAAGAATGTGGATAAAAGGCAGACTCTGGAAGAATTGGAATCTCTGGGATAGAGGAACTAAAGGTGTAGGGGAAAATGCAGTCACGGGCTCCCGATGTGGCCTATGCCTTATTTGTGGAAGGCAATCGCTACTATTAGACTCCCAAGTGCTTTCTTCCATTATAACCCTCTTCTTTGTTTGCTTCATTGTTGATTTCTTGGATGAAACAATAGTAGTTTTTCCTATGCTATGGACTCCTTTAAGGATAGACAAGATGTTCATGTCTTAAGAGTTTGAACAAGATGGAAGTCTTGTATCATCAACAAGAGAGTTATCTCAACTAGAATTAGAAGCATAAAATGTATTAGGATTAATAGTGATAATCCAATTTCGAGGAGAAAAAGCCACAAATGCTACAAAAATAGAAGGGTGGCTCTCTTTTATTTCCCAAAAAAAAGTTTGCCAAGTCTTCTTTTGAGTTATATGGCCAGGCTTTGAAACCAGATGACACTCTAAAACCATCCAACCATTTGAAAAAATCTTCTAATTGAAAACCATTAGGGTTCACTTTTTGTAAACAATATTGGAACACGTTTATAGTTGAAATGAGTTCCACTAGGTTAAGCACACACCCCTTTGTTAATCATTTATATTGCACATCAGCAAGCCTAGAGTCCATTGGCTAACATTGGTTGCAAGTGCTCTTCTTAGGAAAGGACCATCTGGTTGGAAAACCAAAACTAGACTTGAGCCTACAGATGACCTTTAAGCATTTTCCTTTCATCTGACGGAAGTTTGAGATACTGTTCTGAATGATAGGCTCACACCCCTAACTTGTACAAAAATAGGTGTTACCAGTAGAAATGCCTTTCAAATTAATTTCAATTGATACAACTTCTAAAAGACCCCCAACATATCTCATTATACATATAACAATCAGTGTAATAAGCCACCAGTATCTAACAAGATAAAGTTGATAACTGCCCGAGTGCAGTATCATACTCATTAAAAATGGAACAGAAGAAGGGATCCAATGGTAGATTGAAACTGACATCTAGGGCAATTAAGGATAAATGAAACCTTTAGTATTACTACTCAAACGACATTATTTAGGTCATTGGAAAATGTAAGCAAAGTTTGGGATTCAAATACCCCAGAGTTTGAGATACCGAGTCATGTCATCCTAAGTGGTGCTACAGGTAATCAATTGGGTTCTCATCCCAAGCAAGGTATTCTCAGAACCATGAGGTCTTAATGGAACAAGGTTGGTAAAAGTGACGTTTCAGTGAGCTTGGCTTTGGCCCCTTCCTCGAGTAGTGGTTCGAACCATTTTGATGACAAGTGTATGAAAAAGAGAAGGAAAAAATGGAAGAATGATTAGTACCTTGAGTAGATGAAGACAAAGAAGGCAAAGAATAATTTGAACATATAGGAAATTAGGGATTTAGATGTTGCAATGAAGTAAAAAAAATGTGTTGAAACGATGGATAAAATTAGAAGTAATCTTATAGGAGAAGTCTAGTAAGAGATGACTGTTTAAGTCCTCCAATATGATGGTGACATCTATCATGAGGTAAGTTGTGAAAATTTGAAATTGTTGTGAAAATTGCTAAGTGTGGGTCTCGCCTAAGAGGGCTAACATGATGATATTTGAAGCGAATATAGGGTCCATGTGTTTCACCCAATGGGTGGATATTTAAGTGCATGCAATTCCTCAAGATCGTATTAGTTTCGAGGACGAAATTTATTAGGTGGGGAAGAGTTATAACTTTCAGTATTGGTGGGTCTTGAGTTTAGGCGAGCAACCGTAAGTAATCTGAGTGGTTGGATCCTATTCGCCAAGTCGATGCTTTTGGCGAATAGATTGGGCACATAGTTAATGATAGAGTATCATGAAAGGATTGTTCTATGAATGGGTAGAGTCATAAAGAAGATGAGATTAGTAAGGTTGTCAAGGGTTATTGGTTAATGAAGGTATCACCAAAGGTAAGGATGCCTAGTTTTTCTAGTTATGGTGTAGGTTACATTCTAATGAGATGGTCAGGAATGAATGAAGGGATAAATCAAGGATACGTAAAGATTTTGGATTCTTGCATACATATTTTTACAAATGTAAGACACTAATGAAGGCACTTTTGGAATTTGGTGATACATGCCAAGTTCCACTATGAGAACATGGGTTTTACATTTATACTGATGTGAGCTTTATAAGAAAGGGGGAATTATCTTCTTCCTTCTATTTGAAAACACCATTGCTAACTTACTTTGAAGTTGATCGAGGATCTTTCTTGTTAAGTTGAAACTAAGGATCAGATTTCATGCAGAAGGTTGTTTCATATCCTGGGTATGCATTATGGACTTGCATGTTGACTTCTAAAGGAGTAAATTGTTTTGAAGGTATGAATAGTAATATGAGAAAGTAAGGCTTTTGCGTGGGGGATTATCTTGGGTTCAAATGATTGCAAAAGTCATATGAATGAGTTTTAATGCTATCCATGTGTCTTATAAGCATGGAATTGATGAAATTTCGTGATAGGTGTTTGGATCTAAAGATCAAGGTACTATTCGTGGCTATAAGTTGAGTCTACAAGCTGACTCTTGTATATGTATATTGGTTTATTGTGGATGCTTTAGTAAAGAATCGTATAAACTATGAACTGAGTTTAGAAAAGGATGGTACGATGAGTATGTTGATATATGAATGTTGGATAAGATTTGCATGTATAGTTTGTATGAATTGACAAGTATGAAGTATGTGATATGAAATTTGGAGTCGAAAATATGATTGTAAGTGCATGTCTGGGATGTGCAAGATAAGATGTATGTTAAGTTTGTTGCTAATGCATTAAAGGTCTGTTAACTGAGTTTGTGTCTGTTCACCATGGTGGAGTCTAATAGGGGTCAATCGGGACTTTAAACACGATTTCTGAAAGGAAAATTCCATGGCCATGGCGCCATATTGTGTAAGAACATAGATGGGCTATGGAATCATATGGAAAAGAACTAAAGGTAGGTGATTACACAAAGGGGTTCCCTGCGTGACTGGTCTACCGTAATTCGGTCTAGCAAATTAAACTAGATTTCGTACTTGAGGAGCTTGAATACGAGTAATTTTAGTATGCCTCACGGTCACTAATTTATTTTTATCTGGATCTATAGGGCTCCAAATTAAGTTCTATAAATTTTCCTTGAAAGTAGACTTGTACATCTTTCTACCATAAAATTGTAAGAATTTTTGGTTTATCTAATTAGTACAGTTTATTCTTTAAACTTCCCCTGTTTCACTGCCTAACAGATTTACCCTTTCTTTACTAAAATTTGCTTAACTCTCTGTACAAAATTCAAACAATTTTTTTGTTTGTTTCTATTGAAAATAGACTCATTTAGGAATTCAAAAATGTAAAATTCAAGTCATAATTATTTTTTTACAATTTTTAGTGATTTTCCAAATTCGGAATAGGGGATTTCGAAATCAATTCAACCCTGTCTCACTAAAATTCAAATATCCCAAAATATATAATCCTTTTGCTTGCCCTGTTTCTTTAATGAGAAAATAGACTCATTCAAATTCAATTTCATATATTATTCAACCTCTAATTCAATTTACACCATTTATGGTGAGTTTTCAAATTTGTACAACTGCTGTTTTTCAAAACTGTTTGATTTCTAAATTTACTCTTTTGTAGTTTTGCTATTTCATACCATCTTACATTTGGGTCGATTAAGTATCAAACCCAATATATTCCTCATTATCTTGTCCATTTCATATATACATTCACCTTTCCAATTTTCCTATTGAACACTCGGAATATTATCCGTTACTCGGTGGATTTAGCACTCACCAACCACCATGAATTCAGTGACATGGGGAATCAACACTTAGCAACACCTTTCAAGATCGAAGATATGATGGGATCAGCACTTAGTAACCACCTTTAGAGTCAATAATTCAGTGAATGAGCACTTAGCAACCCCTTTTTATTCAATGTATTTCGGCCTATTCCGAGTGTTCAATCGAAAACCTTGTTTTTCAACATTTTACCTCTTTTCCCAACTTAACCACATTTTTAGGATCTATATCGAATAT
>CM025255.1:21422691-21436746 GCA_013677275.1 Gossypium schwendimanii | reverse complement strand
AAAATAAAATATATGAATGATTTGTATATAAATTGGTCATATGCCGATTATATTTGATAAACGTTGAATGAGAAATGACATAATGTTTCATCTCAATTAGTTATTATGAATAGAATTGTAAATTCATATGGATGAAACTAGACAATTATTTGTTAGTATTATGCATGACATAATGTATTATTATATATATATATTCATGGTTGAATTATGATCGTTGAGAAAGATAGATAAATTGGGAAGAAAGTTCAAATTGAGTAGAACGCAGGGTTGAGTACTTTCGTTTAGTGATAAAGATGAATTGACGAAAAATACCATGAATGGACCATGGCAAAAAGTGATATGTAATTTCGTGTAAGACCATAGCTGGGCTATAGCATCGGTATATGTTATGTGATTACGTGTAAGACCATAGTTTGACTATGGCATCGAGAAAATAAAGTACTCAATTCCATAAGATGTTCACTAATTTGACAAAGTTGGTAAGTGTTACAATGTGACATCGCTAGATTCGGCCATAACGTTTAGGCCGGGTTTGGGGTGTTATAGGTTAGGGCAATGAGGAGGAGGATTAAAGGTTGATTATTAGTGAAATACCTATGTTAACTAGGCTTGGATGGCCCACACATTAAAACAAGGGATTTTTGTCAAAAAAATTAAATTATCTTCATGGGAATGGAATTGAAGTTAGGACCTCAAGGATAAATTCACTAATGTTTAACCATCAAACCAATAACTCATTCTTGAAATAATTGTGAAATATTTATTTTAAAAAATAAAACATGTCACAACTAGGGTTTAAGGAAAAAATTGCAAAATAATAAAAATGGTGAGAGAGAAGGGATTTGAACTTGGGTTTCAAGGAACATTCCCCTAAACTTAACTAACAAACCAGTACCTCATTTATTTCCTAAAAATGCATAGATAATATCAAAAATTAAGGCAGCACCACTCTCTCTTGATTCACAAATCTGATTCTACTAACCCCCTATTTTTGGGATGTTACAGATTTAATTATTCGAATTCTCTACAATCATAAGAAATCAATCAGATTTCTTTATAAAAAGGAAACAAGTGTAAGTTCTCTACTCAAACTCTTAAGAGTTAGAGATTGAATTCATGGCCAAGACTATTAATTGTATTTATTGAATAAATCATCTTTAAAATCAGATCAAGTGGGAGATCTATATTTTTGTCCCATCACTAAAGATCAAAGTTTAGATCTAGTGGAAAGGCTAATAATCAAGTGTGGATTTAACTTATCAAAAAATTTAATAATGGATTTATCAATAATAATATTTATTAAGATTAAAACTTCGATTAAGATCTATATGTTGTGGAATATTGGGGATACATTAAGTATTCCAAAGGGATGCTTAATAAAAAAAAAGGGGAAAACACAAGTATTTCTAGCTGACTATTGTGGTGATTGTATGTTATAAGTGATGGGAATAAATGATTAATGTGAAATGATGTGTATATACCAATTCTCATGACATGTGATTTTATGGCGAAATTGATTCTGCATGATATGTATTTTAATCGTGCCATTGATTTATTAACTGAGATTTGAGTTGCATGTTAAGCATGTTGACTATGATAAACTGAGATTTAATTTGCATGTTAAGCATGCTGACTATGTTGAACTTAGACTTGATTCACATGTTAAGCATGCCTACTAACAAATATTATTTATATGTCATATCATATGCATTGGGTTGGGATGATTATGAAAGGAGGAAGACTTAGGTAGTTTTACTGCAATACTGATTGGCTTGACCACAATATTATTGAGTGGCTTGGCCACAATGCTATTAAGTGCCTTGCCCACAATGTTATTCAGTGGCTTGACCACAACGATGTAGCTTAACTGCGATATTAAGTGGCTTCGCCACAACATGGTGTGTTATTATATGGACGAGTTCTAGGGAACTCTTTATTGGTGTGTAGTGGAGATGGATAGGAATGTTTTCAAAAAACTTGCATTGATTTCTGAAAAAGCTTTGTATGGACCCTCTCATGCACCTTGATATATGTAAGATAATGTTGAATATAAACGTTGCTATGTTCATGAAATGTATGACTTAAATATTGTTCTATTTTATGTTGAATTCACACTCGGTTTTAATAGCTCATCCCTTTAAAATTTCCTACTTTTTTAGATAACCCACAAGGTTAGGAATTGGATACACTACCAAAGGAGGTTCTCAAATGTTTTCATACATATGTATTTTAAATTAAGTTTAATACTTATTTTGGGATTGTAATAATTTGTTCATAGACTATGGCATGGGACATTACCTAGGGGATTTTTATTTTGTTTTAGATGACTTGATCACATGACATTAAGTTTTAAAAACTAAATAAATTTGTGTTTGAAACTTGGTTTTTATTAAAACTTAACAAAAACACTCTTTTCTGCTGCAACAACGAAAATAAATCTTAGACAAATATACGACTTAGTTTTTGAGGTTTAAAATTGTTTATTGATGTTTTATTGAGTTTACATGAAATATTGATTTCTTTTAAAATATGATTTTAGCAAAAATTTTCATTGCGATTTTTATAAAAATCTATCCATATTATACTTAATTTTCAAGATTAATAATATTTCTCATGTTTTGGAGAAATTAAGTTGAACATTCTATTTCACTGGTTTTGAATGATTTACGCAAATGGTTTAAAAACTATGTTTGAACTACGAAAGATTTTCTGGGTCATTCTAGTGCTCATTGTAGCTTTCTAAATTCAGTTATATCGACTGGGCCAAGTTTAGGAGGTTACATCATTAATTAGCTATTTTCTCGGTTAAAAATACTTAACTAAACTTCAATATCCTTTCTTGAAAACTTCATTAATTTTTATTCATCCTTACGGACTCAGTTTACAGAAATGACGTTTCAAAACCATGATTTTTGACATCTCTGGAAATTGGGTTGTTACGTGATATGTCGTAAATTGGTGTAGCAGATTAAACTAGTTTTCGCACTTAAGGAGCCTGAATACAAGCATTTTCGTTATGTTTTATTTAAGTTTCGACTCTGGGATGAAAATTATACACGAAGTAGGGCATTTTGGTCTGTACAATCGAAATTAAAGCTCGTAAGCATCAGCTGACCTAGGGTTAAGGACAACGGCCATCTGAAGGCTATAAATAGGCTCCTTTGGCACATGTTATGGATACCATTCCATTAGCTTACATTCTTTTTTTCGATTTAGTTTTTTTTCTTGCTTTATTAGGTTTTTTTAGAGTTTAGTTTATTTTTCTTTGTTTTATTTCAAGAGATTTGAATTGTGAAGAAGATCAACTTCTGTGGATTAGAATTTATTATCAATATCAATCAAACTTTTCTTAAACTCTCTAATTCAATTCATTCATTATGATTAATTCTTCCATTTATTCCATGTTGTTTATGAAAGTTGTGATGAACTAATCCCTCTGTAGGGGATTAGTGAGTAGAGGTATGATCTGTTAACTATTTTGTAGGGTTACTTAATGTATCAGCTATTTGGGAAAGGAAGAATGTGAAGCGAACCTAGGGCCTGACAATCTCGGGAAGTCATCAAGGTGGGAATTACCGAAACGAGCTAATAACCCATAATCAAGATTTAATTTACTCTACTTTCCTATCTCTTGAATTTTATTTATTTTATGTTATTTTATTTTATTAATCTAAAAACTTTAAAAACCTTTCTCTAATGGTCTCATACTGTAATTTGTTTATAGTACTAATTAGATCTTTTAGTGTTTAGGTAAGAATTGATTTAGCACTCGTCTCCCTTGGGTACAATCCTTAGAGTACTCACCTACTTTGCTATAAAACTATATTACAACTCCACCTGTATACTTGTAAATACCACATTGTCATTTTATATTATATTGTAGTATTCATAGTTTAGACGTTAGTACGTCCGTAAGCGGTCAAGTTGGTGGTGCCATTGCCGAGAAGGCAACTTTATTAGGTTAATTTTAATTTTTGCAAGTAAAAGAATAATTAGGAAATTTTTAGGTTATAGATACGATTTTATTTTATTTATTGTTACTAATCTTCTCTTTCTGGGTTTAGTGCATGACTCGCAGTTGGGGCACACCTATTGTAGCAGCCACCGATCCAGAAGGAATAATCCAATGAAATGGGCATGAAAAGCAACAGCAATAGTAGATGCCAGATCCACCAACTACTGCAGGTAATGTACCATGTGAAAATTAACTATTTGACGATGCTGACAACAATGCTCTAGGAAACCCACCTGTACCACAGCTTCCCCCAAACATACAAATGGCCCAGAATGAGAGAACGTTAAGGGATTATGCCTTACCAAGTTTAGATATGGTTCAAGAAAGTATAGTAAGGCCGACAATTACAGCTAATAATTTCGAGATCAAACCAGTTATGATTCAAATGATCCAGAATAATCTACAGTTTAGGGGCACTATGACAGAAGACCCTAATCATCATTTAAAATTGTTTTTCCAACTCTACGATACTTTTAAATATAATGGGGGTCACTAATGAAGCTATTAATCTTTGGTTCTTCTGTTTCTCCTTGATTAATAACGCATTTTCTTGGTTAGACCCACAAGCACTAGGATCTATCACCACATGGGATGAAATTGCTGGAAAATTTTTACAGTTCTTTCCAATTAGCAAGGCAATTTAGCTTAGACGAGTGATTGATGTCTTAAACAAATTGAGGAAGAAATTTTCTATGAGGTATGGGAACATTTCAAAATATTGATTCAAAAATGCCTGCACCACGGATTTCTTGAGTGGATGCGACTACAGGTATTTTATAATGTGTTTGATACAAATGCACGATTTGGATTAGACAAAGCAGTAGGAGTATTTATGAACAAAATGTACGAGGATACGTACGAAATCATGGAGAACATGGCACTAAACTCCTACCAGTGGCCAATTGAACGATTCACATATTTTCAGAAACCTGCTACGGAAAAAGTTATCCAAGAGGATGACAAGTATCAATAGTTAGTGGGTACACTCAACTATATCGAATCTACTTCTACACCATCTATGCATGGGGGAGACAAACCGCTCTTTCACTATATCAACAATCTAGCTAAGGATGTCAATTACATCAGGAATAAGGGTGGAAACCCTTATTCGAATACATATAATTCTGGATAGAGGGATCACCCGAATATGAGATAGAGAGGGAACCAAGAAGTAGGTAATAATTTAAATCAAGTTAAAAACACTTATTACCAACCTCCTTATTTGTAGAAACCCAAGGATAGCGTCAACCCAAATGGCTATATTGCATGTGGTCAAAGTCTGGATAGAATTGAGGGAGAGATGTAGTCAATGAGAAAATATGTCAAGCAAGTGCAATCTGGTTGTACCAACTCCACAAGAACATTGACTAAACTAGAGGATCAAATAAGCCAATTAATGAGCATGATGAGCAACATCAAACGACAAATTGGCACAGGTATTCTTAGCAATATAGAAGACAATCCATGAAGGGAAGGTAAGGAACATGTAAAGGTGATATCACTTCCATCGAACAAAGTACTAAGCAGCCTAGAAAACCCGACCCCAGATGTAGTTATGGAGAATACTGATGATCCTTAAGAGGAATTCCTAAAATCTGAAGAAGAATCAATGCTAGAAGAGATAAAAGGATCATAGACTGAATCAGAAAAAAAAAAAAAACACCTAAAGATGCCAAAATAAAAAAAAATTCATTCCTTACGAGACTTGAAGAAAAAATAAAGAGGGATGAAGACAAATTTGTAAGTTTCCTGAACCTATTTAAAACATTAAATGTTAATCTACCTTTAATTGAGTTAATTGAGAATGTTCCCAAGTACACCGAATTTTTAAAGGAAATGATGGTGAGGCGTAAGAAAATTAAGGTAGGTGAACAAGTTAACTTAAATGCTTCTTGTAGTGTAATTATTTCAAGATAGGTACCTCAAAAACTGAAAGACTTGGGAAGTTTTACTATTCTTATAGAGATAGGGAGCATTCTTTTTCATAGACTATTCGATTTATGAGCTAGTAATAATTTAATGTCTCTATCAACTTTGGAAAAACTCGAGTTATGGAGTTTGAAAACTACTTAGATAACATTACAGTTGGCTAACAAGTCTTTGTCACATCCAAAAGAGGTATTGAAGGATGTGTTAGTCAAAGTTTGAAGTTTTATTATCCTTGTAGATTTTATGGTACTTGATTTTGAAGAAGATTGTGAGATACCGATCTTATTAGGTAGACCTTTTCTGGCCACCTCTAGGTCCATCATTGATTTAGAGAAAAATGAATTAACTATAAAAATCAATGGTGAGATAGAAACATTTAAATGTGGTCATCAATTGAATGGAGAGAAGAAGTTAGGGGAACAATGCAAAGAGTTATATGTTTCTAACAATCCTGAGTCAAGGGATAAACTTTCTTTTATAAATACAAAAAGAATAAATAGGTTCAATGAAGGAGACAGGTGGACAAGAGTGGAATGGCACAAGAGGCGATGGACTAATACTGATAGAATGAAAGAGTTGAGCAAACGTGAATTGATGATACTGTTGGATGAATCTGGAAGTAAAACTTAAAAATTATTTGAATTGTTGTTTAACCTTTGTAAATTTTTATATATTTAACTAACCACATAGTTTAGATGTTAACTTTTATTTGATATATGTTTATTTTAATATCAAGGCATCTTCAAGATGGAAAGTTGAGCTGACTTTTTATGCAGAATGCAAGAATTAAAGAAATCAACTTGATGTTGCAACACCACACTCCGATGTCGCGACATGAAGAACAGTCTTCCCAAGTCTCCAAATTGGAAGATGTGCTGCACCACAAAACCCTTATGTCGTGACATGGAACTCCTGTGTCATAACATCATTGCAATTTTTTGCAGTGTTGAGTCAACCCATTCACGTAACCCCGCAACCTATCCTTTACAACCCAATTTTTAACCTTTTAAAACTCTATTTTATAACCTAAAACCATATTCACTTCTAATTAAAACATTTGTTAACCCTTAATCCCTCAAACTCTATCAAGTCTTTTAAAACCTCTTAAATCTTAAACCCCCAGTCTCTTAAACATTCTAGTTTTCTTTACTCTTCAATCCTACTCGATGGAACAAAGAACGGGAACATCATAGGAGCAAGGAATTCAAACGAACTTTTACTATACATTTAGGCTTAAAGGTTCCTAAATTCAAATTTGTACTGTTCTATTGAATTGTTTGCTTAGTATTTCATTAAGATTTAAATATCATGCCTCTTATAAAAGTTAGAAAAATCAATGAACCTTAACCATCGATGAGTCCAAACCCCCTAATTTTGCAAATCCAGATATTGGAAAATATGTTACTGAACTTCAAGGAAAAACCTTTATCTAAGAGAGAGGATTCAAGCTGTTAATGGTTTTGTGTAAGGAAATATGACCTTTAGTCAGATATCATAGGTGGGAATGTTTTTGGATGATCCCTAAAGATAATATTGTGGTTCCTATTGTTTAAGAGTTTTATGTGTCTTTATAGGATCCAAAATCTAGAAATACTGAAAACCGTATGTGGGATATGGTACTTGTAAGAGGGAAGAAAGTGTGAGTAACCCCTCGAATTATTTGTGACTTTTATAATGCTCTATACTATGAGAATGATTTCATTGATGAAACTGATCTAGAATATTTTCAAGACCTAGATATGGATAGTATTATAAACTTTTTCACTGAAGGGAGGGGTGAATGGAAATATCACACAGGTACCAATATCACAGTATCCTTTCATCAAGTAATTATGTTTCCTGAGGCTAAGATGTGGATTCAATTTGTGTGTACGTGAATAGTACTTGCTTTAAATGTTTCTAATGCTAATACTTGTAGAGCTGTTTTACTCTATGTTATTTTGCAAAAAAAGTAGGTCTGCATCGGTAAATGGGTCCACCAGAACATGGAAGGTGAATTAGTAGCCAGAAGGTGGGAGATTTCCTTCCTCATCTACTGACAGACCTATGCAAAAAGGTGGGTGTAACTATAACATCCATTAAGCAGTCACTTAAACATTCTAGAAGTATCATTAGAGACACCTTGTTCCAACAATACATTGAGTTATGATCTAAACAAATAAAAGATTAGAACAAGCGATAGTAAGAAGTGACAACTACACCAGATTCATCTTAGAGGTTGAAACAACCTCAATAAGAAGTTGGTGAGAGTAGTCATCCAAAGCTAGATTGGATGACTCAGTGGATACAGAAATTAGGACCAATTTTCCAAGAATTTGCTAGGCAAAATAACATTCAGTTCCCTAATTACGCACTTGACATGTTTGGGCTGATAGATATGGATAAATAAGAAGAGGGGCGAGATAGCGAGGAAGATGATGAGGATGACGAAAGTGAGGAGATGGATTTTGAAGAGGATGATTGAATATTTTTATTTTTAATTTTTTTTAATTTTTGGATTTTTTTAATTTTAACATTATAGCATAGGACTAATAGTAGTTTTTTTTGTTGCATTTTGTTTATTTTTTTTATATAGAAGCCTAACACGAAGGAGACATAAATAATTTGAAATTTATAAGAGCAAGGAGGAAGCATCAACCAATAGGAGTTGGAGCAATCACGATCAATCAAGTAACTTCTTTCATTATCTTTTCATGGGCTACACATTCAAGACGATGTGTCAACTAAAGTGTGGGAAGTAGCATAGGAAATTCATTTTTCGGTTATTTTTTCTTTTGTATGCTTGAGCTTGTAGAAATACAAGTGATTAGTTAGGAGCATGTACATATGTTTCTTGTGTTTATGAATAAATTTGGCATGATGGTAGGTGATTTTAAATTTTTTAGCATTAGACTACTAAAGTTCTATATGTTACACTGAAATAGTATTAAAAAATCAACTGTAGCAAGTGATATAGAGCTCTTTCAACTAGAACAACAAACTCTTTTATCTCTAAAACATCTAACTCCAGATTTCGCTCTTCTTGATCTATAATAGCAAAATTATGATTTTGCCCCTAAACTTTTGCATATTTACACTTTTCCCCAAAGCTTAGAAATTAAACTTCATCCCTTATTCTTATGTTTTATGACATGCTAAACTTCTTTCCCTTCTATGGAAACATCAAATTCCCACTCTAACATTTACTTATGAACATTAGGTATTTTTACCAATTTTGTCGTTTTACTCGTTCACTTAAAATCGCTTAGCAAAAGTTGTTTAAGATAATTTTAAGCTTCATATTCTACCATAAAACATCAAAATAAATACATTTCACTTATAGGTATTTTTCCAAATATGAAGCCTAGCATGAATTAATGGCAGAATAATCTAAATCAAGCTACGAGGATCTCAAAAATGTAAAGTACATTAAAAACGAGGAAAAGATAAACTTACTATGAATCTTGGAAGCTTGAAAAAAACCCTAGCCATGGCTTCCATGACATATTCAGCCATATGGAGAAGATGGACAAGAAATTTGGCTTTTATTTAGTCTTTTAGTCCATTTAATTACTAATTACCAAAATGCCCCTAACTTAAAAATATCCTATTTCACTTTTCTCATGTTCATTTTTGTCCACAATTTAACCAATGGTCTAATTGACATTTAAGGACCTCTAATTTAAAATTTCATAAAATTGGACACCTATAGCTTCTAGAACTCAAGTTTTGCACTTTTTACAATTTAGTCCTTTTGACTAAATTGAGTGCCCAAACGTCAAAATTTTTGAACAAAATTTTCATGAAATCATTTTTTGAAATTTTAGACCATAAAAATATAATAAAAATATTTTTTTTCTCGTCGAATTTGTGGTCCCAAAACTACTGTTCCGACTAGGCCCTATTTCGAGATGTTACAAAAACTGCCTTCCATGTCGTGGCACATGCTAAGGGTGTCCTGACATACCTCCGAAGACATGTCAACGAGGAGTATACTGTGACTCTATCACGACATAGGTCATGGTGTGTCGTGACATTGACTCTAGGACAGAAATTAAACACAAAGCAGGGGCGTTTTGGTCTGCACAATCGAACTTAAAGCTCAAAAATGTCAGCTGGCCTAGGGTTAAGGATGATGACCATCTGAAGGCTATATATAGGCTCATTTGGCACATGTTATGGACACCATTCCATTAGCTTAGATTCTTTCTTTAGATTTAGTTTTTTTTCTTGTTTTCTTAGGGTTTTTTACAATTTAGTTTATTTGTCATTGTTTTATTTCAAGAGATCTGAATTGTGAAGGAGATCAATTTCTGTGGATTTACATTTATTATCAATATCAATCAGGTTTTTCTTAAACTCTCGACATCAATTAATTAATTATGATTAATTCTTCCATCTACTCCATGTTGTTTAGGAAAGTCATAAGGAACTAATCCCTCTATGGGGGATTAGTGAGTTGAGGTGTGATCTGTTAACTATTCTGTAGGGATACTCAACGGATCAACTGTGTAGGAAAGGAAGAACGTAAAACAAACCTGGGGCCTAACAACCCCGGGAAGTCATCACGGTGTGAATTAACCTAAAATTGGTATTGCCCAGTCGTGAACACCTTCACCACAAGCCAGCCTAGACTGTGAGGTCAGAAGATAAGTAGTTCTTATTGACTCATTATATAGTGGAAGATTAGAAGATCAGAAGATCCTGCTAAGGTAGCAACTAGTTGATTAACGAGGAACCTGAAACAACAATTGATAAGGATTACCGAAAAGAGCTAATCACCATAATCAAGATTTGATTTACTCTACTTTCCTATCTCTTGAATTTTATTTATTTTGTTATTAATTTTATTTAAAATCTTTCTTTTATGTTCTCGTACTATAATATGTTTAAAGTACTAATTAAATCTTTTAGTGTTTAGGTAAGAATTGATCTAACACTTACCTCCCTCGAGTACAATCCTCAGAGTACTCACCAACTTCATTGTAAAATTATTTTACAACTCGACCTGTATACTTGCATATACTGCATCGTTATTCTATATTTTATTGCAGTATTCATACTCTAGATGTTAGTACGTCCAGAGTCGATCATTACAATAGGATGGTCAATATTAAAGACAAGCTTCCTCTAAGCGCCGTGAGGTCTATAAGGTTGCAGAGGTTGGTACAGAGGGGCTAATCTAGGGTTGTTGCAGTTTCCCACACCTTGGTTGCAGGTCTCCCATGCTTTCCTCCCCACCTAAGATTGGGATGATCAAGCCACTTCTCCCTTGATATATTCAATTTCAAAATCAAATATACTAAAAATTGGTCGCAATCTTACAAAATTTTGTTTTGAAGCAATATTTGAACATCCTTTTGTAAAAATTTCTTTTGCAGATTTGCAATCAATTCATTCTTTTTTAATGTACTATAATTTTGCTACGTTAGACTCTAGTGTCTAAATGTAAATAGGACTATTTGTTCTTTTTATCTTTTGATTTGTTTTAAGATCCCACAATACCCTATCTTAGAAGCATTTATTTCTACTATTTTAGGGGGTGGCTACATTAGCTAAATGTAAATAAGAAAGTTTGGTGATTTGTATTTTGATTTGGGTAACTATTTTGGGGGCAGCTGGATCACCTAAATGTAAACAAAGAAGATCGGATAAAAGTCTATAACATAGTTTAGGCTACCTAATAACCTTTGTAGCTAGACTTTATCAAGGATTTGGTTTGGAAATTTGTTGGTAAATACTATAGATCTTTCAATTGGAGTAATGGGTCCTTGGGTAACTTAATGACCTACAAGCCTTACTATAGTTTGAAATAGACTAATCTTGGATTTAGATACTACTAAACCATTATTTTTTATAACTTTAATAAAAATGATTGTAAGGCCCTCAAAATAGGTTTAGAAGGTTCGGGTAATTTACCTAGTTTCGAGTGAAAATTAGGAGTTAATTGGGTTTATTAGTAAATCTTTAGTTAGATTAATTTCAATTGGGAAATAATATTCTAGAAAACAAAAATATTTTTAGAAAATTTAATTTTATAGTTTTAAATAATTTTTGGGTCAAATTAGAATTGAAAAATAAATTAAAATGGGGGTTTAATTGAGAGAATTTAAAATCTTAATTACATATAACCATTTTATAAAATAAGGGAAATGTTTGAGTGGTTTTATGGAAAATTACCCATATTTTCAGAATATTGGAGGGAAAGATTACTTTGTAAAAAAAGGGAATTGTGGGCGTGGCCTGATGGCAATTTCTCAAATTTTTGAAAATTAGGTGGGGGTTCTTTAGCTCAAAAACATTGCAACCCCCTCACTTCACACACAATTTTCACCCGATTTCTAAGCGTTTTCTCTCATTTTTCTTTTTCATTTTTGAAGCCCACATATCAAATATTAGATCTCATCTTTTATTTTCTCTAAATTCTCTAAAAATTCTCTAGAAAAGATTTTCAAAGTTGGGAAAAAACTCATTTGAGTTCTTCAAAGATCTTGATCCAATCTTCAATATTGATGATTTTAGATCGATTGAAGGTAATTTCTCAACTCTAAATTCATTTTAAAGTTGTTTCTAATAATTAGTTTTTATTTAAATCGGTTAAAATGGTTTTTCAAATCCTGATCTCTTCTCTTTTTAACATGAAATTCATCAATGGTGAATTCATGGTTTTGAGTTGAAATCCAAGTTTATATGGATATCTAAGTTCAAATAATGTTTATTAAGAGGCTTTTTATTAGAAAAAAATATTAAAGTCATTTGACTTATCAATTTTGACAAATCCGTTTTTAACTAAGAACATGAGTTGATTTTTCGAAAAATTATGAAATGGTTTGTTTGATGAAATTGATGCTTATGTTTTTTTTTGATAGATTAGAAATGATGTTTAGAAATGGTTTTTGGTGCAGAGAATATCATTTAGGGGCTGAAATTTGTGTTTCAGCTATACCGTGAGTTTTAGGTAAGGTACATTGGAGAGGCGTATTAGATTCGTGTAGTTCATGTTTTTTTTTATTTTCTTGTTGTTAATGATAGCTTGCAACATGTATTTTATCTCTGTTTAAGCTCCGCAATGAGCAGAGGCCATTGTTAATCAGAATCAAGGTCCAAACATGCCTATTTACATTCAAAATTGAGGTTTTTAATTGTGTTTCTAACGATTCAATTGTATCTCAAATGGTTTAGATTATTAAAACTGATTTTAGTTTTATATAAGCATTTTCATAAATGATTTATGGAAATTGTGAATTGTGTGTTTGGTATGATTGAGTTGGATTGTATTGAATAATAATTGGAGCATGGATTACTATATATTAGAGCACTTGATGATGGTTTTATGATTGGTTTTAGACCCATGGACAAAGACACTTATTGTGATTATCTATGTTGGTACTAAAATTGCTAAATGGCATGATTTAAATTGAATTTCTATATCATGAATTAAGTGCTTAAATATCGGTTTTTATGCCATGTAGGATTGGTTATATTGACAACATTGCATAGTGGATCCATTGGATATAGATGGCATGCCATAGGATTAGTGAGTACTCACTACTATATGTGTTATTTGTGAGCATATGATTTTAGGAGTATTGATTTTGTTGGAGCTGATAAGGAAGTGTTGAGCCTTTTTCTCCACTCAGTTGTTGGTGATTTCGAGGTGATATAAGGGAGTGTGTGGCTACGCCCCACTCAACCGGAGTATTGTATTCGATATTTGGAAGATCGAAGATCCATTTATCCAATGCATGATCACATGTTTATAATTTTCCATGGATGTCATTTTCCAATATAAATGTTTGTTTGTTAATTAAATTGTGTTTCCATATGTCATAATAAATGTGATTTTTACTCGTGAAATAACATATGGAATTACGATGTTATGATGTTGCATTGTTACTGGAAATTTTAGTCAATTGAATGCTATAATTGGGCATGAAAATATAATTGAAACTATGATTCATATACTCGAAATTTGATATGTAACACTCTAACCCATATCTGTCGCCGGATTAGGGTTACAAGGTTTTACTAGATATAACACCGATCAAAACAGTCATTTACTGTTTTTTTAATCTTATCAATACACATACAATTTAAATTTGAAACAATATAACGCAATTTATAAATCATAA
>CM025255.1:21376486-21422591 GCA_013677275.1 Gossypium schwendimanii | reverse complement strand
TTTCACTTAAAATCGCTTAGCAAAAGTTGTTTAACATAATTTCTAGCTTCATATTCTACCATAAAATAGGAAAATAAACACATTTCACCTATGGGTATTTTTCGAAATATGAACCCTAACATGAATTAATGATAGAATAATCAAAACCGAGCTACAATGATCTTAAAAATGCGAAGAACATCAAAAACGGGGCTAGGATGCACTTACTATGAGCTTGAGAAAGTGAAGAAACCCTACCTACGGTTTCCTTCAAATTTTGGCAGCAACTAATGAAGATGGACACTATTTTTCCATCTTTTTGCCATTTTAATTCTATTTATTACCAAATGACTAAAATGCCCTTACTTAAAAAAAATCTATTTTACTAATTCTATGCCCATTTTTGTCCATCAATTAGCTAATGGTCTAATTACTACATAAGGACTTCCACTTTAAAATTTCATAACAATTGGACACCGCTAACATGTAGAACTCAACTTTTTCACTTTTTATAATTTACTCCTTTTGACTAAATTGAGTGCCCAAACGTCGAAATTTTCGAACAAAATTTTTACGAAATTTTTCCGTGAAATTGTAGACCGTAAAAATATAATAATATTTTCTCTCGTCAATTTGTGGTCCCGAAATCACTGTTCTGACTAGGCCTAGAGTCGGGCTATTACAATCTAGAAATTAATACAAGTCTGTATAAATAGAATTAAAAAAAATATTCAATCTCCTTCCTCAAAATCTATCTCCTCACTTTCGTCGTCCTCTTCATCCTCCTTGCTTTCTTGCCCTTTTTCTTCTTATTCCATATTTGTTGGCCCAAACATGTTTGGTGTATAATTAGGGACCCGGATGTTGTTTTGCCTAGCAAATTCTTGAAAGATTAGTCCTTACTCTTGCATCCACTGAATCATCCAATCTAACTTTGGATGACTACGCTCACCAACTTCCTGTTGAGCTTGTGCCAACCTTTGTGATGAAGTTGGTGTAGTTGTTGCTTCTTGCTATCTCTTGTTCCAATCTTTTATTTGTTTGGCTCGCAACTATATGTATTGTTAGAACAAGATGACCCTAATGATACTTCGGGAAGGTTTTAGCGGCTGCTCAGTGGATGTCACAGGTACACCCACCTTTTTGAAGAAGACCGTCAGTAGATGGGGAAAGAAAATTCCCACATTCTAGCCACTAATGCATCTCTTCATGTTCTAGAGGATCCATTTGCCGATACAGACTTGGTTTTTCTGTAAAATACATAGAGTAAAACTGCTATAAAGGTATTAACGTTAGAAACATTTAAAGCAGGTACTATTCTTGTGCACACAAATTGAATCCACATCTTAGCTTCTGGAAACATAATAGCTTGATGAAAGGACACAGGATCATTAGTACCTAAGCGATATTTCCAGTAACCCCTTCCTTAAGTTAAAAAGTTTATAATGTTATCCATATCCATGTCCCAGACATATTCTAAATCAATTTTTTTCAAAAAAAAATCATTCTCATAGTATGGAGGATTATAAAAGTCGCAAATAATTCTAGGGGTTACTCGTGCCTTTTTCCCTCGCACAAATAGTGATTCCCACATATTACCTTCAGTACTCCTAAACTCTTGGTCCTGTAATGATGCATAAAATTCTTGAACAAGAAGGACCACAACACTATCTGTAGGGATCATCCAAAAATGTTCCCACCTATGATATTTGACTAAAGGCCATATTTTCTTACACAAAATCATGGATAGATCAAATCCTTTTTCATGAATGAATATTTTTCCTTAAAGTTCATTAAAATATTTTTCAATATTCGAATTTTAGAAAATAGAGGGATTTTGAACCATTGATGGCTCTATTTCCATAGTTCGCCTAACTTTTCTAGGAGCATGATGTTTTAATTCGATAAACTAATGAAGTACTAATCAAACAAACTCAATGGAACAATAAAAGTTGACTTTAGGAACCCTTAACCTTGGATATATCGTTGGATTCCTTGTTACACTTTGTTTGCTCGTTGTTGTTTGGAGTGGTTCCATCCTTGCCCTTTACAAGATTGGAAGAAGAGATACCTCAAAACAAATTGAAAAGAAAAAGAAAAGGATGAGTTTTTAGGGGTTTAGGGGATTTTAATATTTTGAAATGATTAAAAGGGGTAAAGTTTGTACAAATAAGAGTTAAATATGTTTTTTAGGTTATGAAATAGGTATTTTGGAGGTTTAAAATCAGGACAATAAGGGGTTAGGCACCGGGTTACGCGAATAGGTCGAGTAAACACTGTAGAAATTTATAGCAATGTCACAACTCATGGGTTCCATGTCGCAACTCATGGGCTCCATGTCGCAACAACCCTAGCAGCTTACCGTTGTCGCAACATAAGGGTGTCGTGTCGTGACACATCCTTCAATTTGGAAATTTGGGGAGACTGTCATCCATGTTGCAACATAGAAATGTGGTGTTGCAACATTGATCTGCCATAATTCGATGTAGCAGTTAAACTAGTTTTCACATTTTAGGAGCTTGAATACAAGCATTTTCGTTATGATCTAATTCAGTTTCTTTAGTTTTGTTTACATTCAATAAAATGTGCACATTGAGTATTTTATTAACCTTAAGGGCTGAATGAGTCCTAAGGGAGAGCTAACGTACTTTGTAAGTGTATAAGAGACCATTAGAGGGCATTTCAGGTCAATACTAGATGCTATGTCACAACATGGGGGATTCAATGTCGCAACATAGAGAGTAGAATAGAGAAATTGAGAAACTTCCTTCAATGTCGCGACACAGGCTGAGGGGGTCGGAACATACCCCCGAAGATGGCTGCAGAGGAATATGCTAGTTGCCACGTCGTGACATAAGTCCTAGTGTGTCACCACATTGAGTCTATAACGAGAATAAAACATGAAGCATGGGAGTTTTGGTCTGTACAATCAAAATTTAAGCTTGGGAATGTCAACTACCCTTGGGCTAAGGATGAAGACTACCTGAAGGATATAAATAGACCTCTCTAGAACACATTATAAATATGATTCCATTATCTTATATTCTTTCTTTAGGTTTAGATTTGTTCTCTTTCTTTCTTAGGTTTTCATAATTTTAGTTTATTTGTTTTCTTCAAGAGATTGTAAAGGAGATCAATTTCTGTGGATTTGCTCTATTCATTAATATCAATCAGGCTTTCTTAAACTCTATTTTCAATTCATTCCCTATGATTAATTCTTCTATTCTTTCCATGTTGTTTATGAAAGCCATGAGGAACTAATCCTTCTATGGGGGATTAGTGAGTGGAGGCATGATCTCTTAACTGTATTGTAGGGGTACTCAGCAGAAGGAAGAACATGAAACAAAACCTAGGCTTGACAACCCTGGAAAGTTATCAAGGTGAGAATTAACCCAAAATTGGTATTGCCCATTTGTGAACACCTTTAACACAAGCCAATCTGGACTGTGAGGTCGGAAGATAAGTAGTTCTATTTGACTTATTATGTTAGTGGAAGATCGAAAGATCGTACAAGGGTAGCGACTAATTGGTTGACGAGGAACCTGAGACGATAGTTAACTGGGATAGCTGAATCGAGTTGATCACCTATCCTCAGATTTGATTCACTTTATCTATCTTTTTTATGTTATTTTATTTTATTATTTTCCAAACCCTAAACATATTTCTTATTTTACTTTCGTACTATAACTAATTTAAAATATTAATTAGATCTTTAGTTGTTTAGGTTAAGATTGATTTAGTACTCGCCTTCCTAGGGTATGATCCTCGGAGTACTCATTGTCTTCATTGTAAAATCTTTAATACAACTCGACCCGTGTACTTGCAGATACTACCTCATAACTCTCTATTTTATTACAGTATCTTTGAACATTAGTACGCCCAAAGAAGATTGAATATCAAGTTGGTTTCTTCATTTCCTGCATTCTACACAAAGTGTCGTGACATGGGGTAGATGTGTTGTGACACCGGCTCTGTGTCAGCCCAAATTTCCATATTTGAGGATGTCTTGATCTTGAATTAACAACTATCAAATAAAAGTTAACATCTAAATTCTACGATTAGTTAAATAAACAATAATTTAGTATAGTTAGGCAAATTGAAATATTTTTAAATTTTACTACTGGATTCATCTGATAGTATCATCAGTTCACCGATGGATGATTCTTCTGTTCTGTCAGTATTAGTCCATTGCCCATTATGCCATTCCATCTGTGCCCGCTTATCCCTTTACTTAAACCTTTTTCTTCTTTTTGCATGCATAAAAGGAAGCGTGTCCCTTGTCTCGAGATTGTTATTTACATTGCTCCCCTAACTTCCTCCTATCTTCCTTACTAGGTTGGTGGCCAAATTTAAAAGTTTCAGTCTCACCATTGATTTTCATAGTTAATGTGTTTTTCTCTAAACCAATGGTGGATCTAGAAGTGGCTAGGAAAGGTCTACGTAATAGGATCGGTATCTCACGACCTTCCTCAAAATCAAGCACCACAAAATCTTTTGGAATAATGAAACTGTGCACTTTGACTAACACATCCTCTAGTTCACCTTTTGGATGAACTGAAGATTTATCGGTCAACTATAATGTTATATGCATATTCTTAAGGTCTCCTAACCTGAGTTTTTCTAAAATTGATAGAGGTATTAAATTAATACTAGCTCCTAAATCGCAAAGAGCTCTGCTAAAATGAAGGACTCCCTATCTCAATAGGAATTGTAAAATTGCTCTATTAAAATTAATCCTACATGAAGCGCTTATACTAACTTGGTCACCTACCTTATTTTTTCTCTACGTAGATATAATTTTCTTTAAATACTTGGCATACTTAGGAACTTTCTCTATTAATTCAAGTAAAGGTAAGTTAACATTTAATGTTTTAAACAAGTTCAGGAAGCTTACGAATTCATCCTCACCCCACTTTTTTTTCCTTTAGTCTTGAAGGGAATGGCATTTTTGCACCGGCAGAATCTTCAGTTATTTCCTTTTCTATCTCCGTTGCCGATGTGGTTACCTTTTCTGGTTCTGACTCATCTTTCTCCTCTAGGGATTCCTCTTGAGGATCATTATTATTCTCTAAAATCTTCAGTTTTTAGGCTACTCAGTACTTTGCCCGATCGGAGTGCAATCGCTTTTATGTGCTCTTTACCTTCCCTCCGTGGATTATGTTCTGTATTACTGAGAATAGTTGTTTCAATTTTCCTTTTGATGTCACCCATCATGCTCATCAATTGGCTTTTTGATCCTTGAGTTTAGTCAATGTTCTTGTTGAATTGGTGCACTCAGACTACACCTGCTTGATATCCGTTCTTATTGACTGAATTTTTCCCTCAATTCTATCTAGACGTTGACCACATGCAGTATGATCACTTAGGTTGACCGTATCTTGAGGTTTCTACAAGTAAGGAGGTTGATATTTAGTAGTTTTAGCTTGATTTACGCTATTACCTCCTCATTGATTTCCTCCCCATCTCAGGTTTGGGTGATCATTCTAGTCGGTATTATATGTATTCAAATAACAGTTTCCACCCCTATTCCCAATGTAGTTTACATCCTGGGTAAGATTATTGATATAATGGAAGAGTGGTTTGTCTCCCCATACATAGACGGTGTAGAAGCAAATTCGATATGATGAAGTCTATCCACTATCTGCTGATACTTGTCAAACTTTTGGATAGTTTTGACCGTAGTGGGTTTTTGGCCATATGTCAATTGTTCAATTGGGCACTAACAGGAGTTTAATGCCATGTTTTTAATAATTTCATATGCATCCTTGTACATCCTTGTTCCATCTAACCCAGATCATGCGTTCGTATCCAACTCATTATAAAATACCTACAATCTCATCCATTCAGGAAATTCATGGTGTAGGTATTTTTGAATCAACATTTTGAAACGTTTCCATGCCCCGTTGAAACTTTCTCACTCCATCATCTAAAGGTAATAATCTCTCTTCTTAGTTGAAATGCTTTGCTTATCGGGAAGAACTTCTGCAAGAACTTTCACGAGTTCTTCCCATGTAATGATAGATCTTGGTGCCTGCAAGTCTAAACAAGAAAAAAAAAGTTATCAATCAAGGAGAAGGGGATCAACCGAAGATGAATAACGTCATCAGTGACCCCATTACACTTAAAAGTATCACAAATTTGGAGAAACCATTTTAAATGTTGATTAGAGCCCTCTATCATCGTGCCCCACAAACTGCAAATTATTCTAGATGATCTGAATTATCACCGGTTTGATCTCAAAATTATTAGCTATAATTTCTGGCCTTGTTATACTTTCCTGAACCATGTCTAAACTTGGTAAGGCATAATCCCTTAGTGATTTTTCATTTTAAGCCATATTTGCATTTGCAGGTAGTTGTGGTGTTGGTGGGTTTTTTAAGACGTTATCGTCAGTATCACCGAATAGTAGATTTTCACGTGGTACGTTATCTATAGTAGGTGGTGGTGGATCTTGCATTTGTTGTTGCTATTGTTGTTGTTGGTGATTTCTTCGGATTATTCTCTTTTGATCTGTGGCTACTACAATAGGTTTGCCCCTATTACGAGTCATACACTAAAACCAGAAAGAGCAGATTAGTAACAATAAAATAACATAGAGTCATATCTATATCTTAAAAATTTTCTAATTATTCTTAGTACATGAAAAAATTAAAATTAACTTCATAGCGTTGCCTTCTGGACAATGACGCAGAAAACTTGATCAACTCTGGACGTACTACCGTCGAGACTGTGAATATTGTAATATAGAAATATGAATTGGTATCTGCAAGTATAAGGGTCGAGTTGTAATATAGTTTTACAAAGAAGTAGGTGAGTACTCTAAGAATCGTACCTATGGGAGGCAAGAGCTAGATCAATTCTAACCTAAATATTAAAAGATCTAATTAGCACTTTGAATTAGTTATAGTATGAGAACATAATAAAAGGGTTTTTTTAGGGTTTTTATGATGAAAAAATAAAATAACATACAAGACATAAAATTCAAGAGATAAAAATGTAGAGTGAATCAAATCTTGATTATGGGTGATTAGCTCGCTTCAGTAATCCTAATCAACTATGTTTCGGGTTCTTCGTCAATCAACCAGTCGCTACCCTAGTAGGATCGTCCGGTCTTCCTCTAACATAACAGGTCAGTAAGCACTACTTATCTTCCGACCTTACAGTCTAGACTGGTTTAGGGTGAAGGCGTTTATGGATGGGCAATACCAATTTTGTGTTAATTCCCACCTTGATGACTTCTTGGGGTTGTCAGGCCTAGGGTTTGTTTCACGTTCTTCTTTTCCCAAATAGCCAATCCATTGAGTAACCCTACAAAATAGTGAATAGATCATACCTCCACTCATTAATTCTCTATAGTAGGATTAGTTCCTCATGGCTTTCATAAACAATATGGACTTGATGTAAAGAGAAAACATGATAAATGGATTAAAGTATAGAGTTCAAGAAAATGTGTAATTTGTACAAAAAGATGAAAAATAAATCCACAAAGTTTGATGATATCCACAAATTAGATCTCTTGACAAAGAAAAACTGAAAATAAATTCTATAAACCTAAGAAAGAAAGAAAACTAAACTAAGTTTAAAAGAGAGAATCTAGGTTAATTCAATGATTTCCATAACATGTGCCAAATGAGCTTATTTATAGAGTTCATGTGGCTGCCATCCTCAACCTTAGGTTAGCTGACATTCCCAATCTTTAAGTTTGATTCTGCAAACCAAAACACCCTAGTTTTGTATTTAAATTTCATTCTAGAGTCAATGCCGTGACATACCAAGACCTGTGTTGTGACATGGTAATCAGTGTACTCTTATTGGGATATCTTTGGGGGCATGTCGCGACACCCTCAGGCTGTGTCGCGACAGTGAAGGCAGTCTTGAGATTTCCTTATTTTGCTCCCTATGGTGCAGCATCGATCATCCCGTGTTGTGACATAGCGACCAATATCAGTTTTGTATGCCTTCTAAAAGTCTCCTACACACTCACAAAGTGTGTTAGCTCACCCTTAGGCCTCGTTCAACACTTAGGGTCAATAAAAGACTCAATTGACACATTTTATTAACTTATTAAAAACTTAGGAAAACCTAATTCAAACCTACTAAAAATACTTGTTTTAAAGCTCCGAAAGTGTGATAGTTAGTTTAATCTGCTACATCGAATGATGACAGATCAGCAAGAGACTATTCAAAGGCATATGAAATCAAAATTGGTCACTGCGTTTTCTTTTAGTTTCTCTTTATAATTTTTGCCTTTAGTTTTCTTTTCTTTTAGGTTTTAGGTTATTTTCAGTTCTGTTCTAGATTGTGCTATTTGGAGTATGTGATTTGTAACCATGATCCAACTACTGTGGATTTTGCACTTTAATCAATACAATTCAGGATTCCCTTAAAACTTTCTCTTGATTCATTAATTATGTTTATCTTTATTGCCAAGTTTATTGTGTTAATGAGATCCAAAATGAGCTCATCCTTTTATGGGGAATTAGTGAGTGGAGGTGTGACTAATTAATTACTATGTAAGGTTTTTGTAACAGCCCATTTTTAGTGAAATCAAAATAGTGGTTTTGGGACCACAAATTTGATGTCAAAATAATTTTATTATTATTATTTTATTGTCTATAGCATGATAGTAGTACCGTATAAAAATTTCGTTATGAAATTTTACCTTTTCGTGCTTAATTCGATAAAAAGGACTAAATTGCAATAGGTGAAAAACTTGAGTTCTATAATGTCAATGGATTAAATAACTATAAAATTAAATATTAAAGGGGTTTATGTGGTAAATAACCATTGTTTTTATGTGTGGACAATTATGAACACTTTAATAAGTGATTTAATGGTTTTATAATAATGTTAATTAAGTAATTTAGTAAATAAATTAAGTAAAACAAAAACAAATTAATTAAAAGTATTAGTTTATACTTGACCAAAATTAGAGAAGAAACTCCATCTTTAACACCATGCAGTTTCGGCAATGGAATTCTTTGTATGAGATTAATTTTGAGGTTGGTTTTTAATGATTTTTATGTTTTCAGGATCGTTGTAGCTTAATCTAACTATCCCAAGGACTAATTTGTGAAACTGTTAAAGTGTTAGGGTTTTACCATTAACGAATGTGTATGAGTTTTTATGGTTTTTGGAAGAAAATGATTAGTTGTTGTTAGATAAACAACTTTAGTTAAGTGATTTTTGATGAAATTGTCAAATAGGGATTAAATTGAAAAATGTGAAATATTCATGGTGTAATTTATGAATTAATTAAATGTGTGGGTTGCTATAAGCTTGTAGGATATCCAGGTAGGCTTGGTTAGGGGTGAAATTACATTAAGTTCGTTTTACGAGCTTAAGGACTAAATTGAAAAGAAATCAAAAGTATAAGGGAAAAATTTTAATTTTGCTACAATATGAATTTGGGTTAAATTGAATTGAATGATTATTGAATTGAGCTAAATTTATTCATTTAGATCAGGATAAACCATGTACAGCCCTAGATCGAGGCAAAGAAAAAGCTTCAGATTAGTCGACTTATTTTCTACGTTTGTCATTGAGGTAAGTTCATACGTTTAAATAATGTTTTTAATTAAGATTTAAATGTTATTATTACATAATATTAAATTGTGATTGATGGAAAATTCCAATAGCGTTCATTGGCTGGTAAAATGGGACAGCTTCGGCTATCGACTACGAAAAGGATTTGCTTCGTTTATCGATTATGAAAAGGGATGTTGATAACCATAAATTATGGAAAGGGATGGTGATGACCATCGAACTATGAAAAGAGATGGCTTCGGCTATCGATCATGATAAAGGATGACTTCGACTATCAAATTATGAAAAGGGATGCTGACGATCATCGAACCATGAAATAGGATGGTGACAACCATCAAATTATGAAAAGGGATAGCTTCGGCTATCGAATTACGAAAAGGGATAGCCTCAGCATCGAATAAAGAAAATAGATGTGTTAAACATCGTATTATTACCTTGTGTGAGCTTCGGTAAGAGCTTTCAATGTAATTTATATTATTATGATGGAAGGTAGGAAATGTGTACCTTTATGGTAATGAAAAGCATAAATGTGTATATATAAATTTATGAATTAGTTATTATCATGTTGGATTGATTTTTACATGCTTTTTGATTTTATATTGTATTGAAAAGTTTAAACCATATTCCTTACGAACTTACTAAGCATGACATGCTTACTCTGTGTTTACTTTTCTGTGTTTTGTAGTTTATCGGAAGCTCATTCGAGTTAGAAAGTCGTTGGAGACCTATCACACTATCTATTGGCTCTTTTGGTATTTACGGATGTTTAATTTTGGTTATAATGGCATGTATAGGTATTTTGGCTAATGTTGGCCATGTGTATTGGTTGTTGGTATAGCCATTTTGAGTTGGCTTATGTTTTAGCATTTTGTTGTTGATATGAGTTTAGTTTATGGCATGTAAATATTAAAGTTATTATGGAAAATGTCGGGTTAATATGTTTGAATTATGATAGATGAATATGCATATTGTATAAGCCTTGTAACTTGCTGTGGTTTGGTATCTTGTTATGAAAGATATATCTGTCTATTGATGTTAGTGAATGAATGACATATTTTGTACCATTTGGTAGGCTATGGTAAGCTAATTCAATTGTTTGAATTGATGCTAGTTTAGTTGAAAGTTAGTTAGTCATTTTGGCCAAATTGAGTACAAGGTTAAACATGTTTATATATTGTCATTTGAGGTGCCTAGGTGCATATTGGTTGTAAGATGTTATACCATATGTATATGACTTGTTTATGCTTGATTTTGGTGCCTTATTAAGGCTTGTGCATATGTGCGTTTTGGTTGTAGGTACATGCTTTTTTGGGTGAGAAAAATGGCTTGCAAAATGACCTATTTTCATCCACACGGGCGTGTGTTTTAGCCGTGTGTTACACATGGCCAAGTGATATAGCCATGTGTCCCCTACAGGTTTCAAAGGGTTACAAGTCAGGCAGTTACACGGCCTAGCACAAGGCCTGGCACATGGGCGTGTGGGGTTATTTTGAAGGGTACACGGCCTGGCACACGGGCGTGTGGCTTGGCCGTGTGACCCAAGTCAGTGAGTTACACTAGCATAGACACGGGTTGAGACACGGTCGTGTGTCCTTATTTTGAAAGCCTATATGGCCTGGTCACATGGCTGTGTGACCCCTGCAGTGTTAAAATTTTCATTATTTTTTGAAAAATTCTCTGAGTTTTTGATTTGGTCCCGACTTTTTCTAATGCGTAATTAGGGCCTCAAAGGCTTGTTTAAGGGACAATATGTATGTTTTGAATTGGCTTTAATGTGTTTATTGATATGATTTGAAAATTTTGAAATTGATGCCCGTTTCATTTTAAAATCTGGTAATACTCTGTAACCTTATTCTGGCGATAGAGACGGGTTAGGGGTGTTATAGTTTTCTTAGTGGATCAACTGGTTGGGAGAGGAAGAACTTAAACCTTAGGCTTGACGACTCTAAGAAGTCATTTAGGTGAGAATTAACCCAAAATTAATATGCCCTATCTGTGAACACCTTAGCCTCAAATCGGTCTAGACTGTGAGGTCGAGAGATTAGTAGTTCTTGCCGAATCATTAGTTTAGTGGAAGATCGAGAGATCTTGATTGAGTAGAAACCCAAAATAGGAATTAGTTATGAACACCGAAGTCAGCTAATCACCCATGCTTAGATTTGATTATGGTAGAATTCATTTATCCGAAGTTCCCTTTATTTTTACTATTTTTATTTCTTTATTTATCAAAACCAAAAATTCCTATATATGTTTATTCAAAATATAATTTATTCAAACAACTAATTAGATTTATTTGTGTTTACGTTAAAGTTAATTTAGTAATCGACTCCCTTGGATAAGATCCTCGAAGTATTGACCTACTTCGTTTTAACTATATTACTACCTGACCCTTATACTTACGAACACCGCCTCAATTCCATTTATTTTAGTTCCAATTTTCACACTTTAGATGTTAGTACGTCTGGTTGCGGTCATGTTGTTGGTGTCGTTGGCGGGGAGGTAACGCTACTAAATTAATTTTAATTTTTGAATTTAATAGAATAATTAGGAAATTAATAAATTATATATACGAATTTTAATTTTATTTTTAATAACATCATTTATTTTCTTTCAGGTTTCGGTATATGACTCGTAGTAGGGGAACACCTATAGAGCCAGCTACGGATCCGGAGAGACTAATTCACCGAAATCGTTGGCAGTAATAGAAAATGTAGAATCAACCACCTTCTGCAAGCAATTTACCACCGCGAGACATCCTATTTTTTGACGAGATTAATAATAATAAACTAGGGGACATACCACCATCGCAGCTACCCGTAAACATACAGATGATGCAAAACGAAAGAACCTTTAAAGACTATGCACTGCCAAATCATGAGATGGTTCAAGGAAGCATCACAAGGCCAGCCATCATGGCTAACAATTTTGAAAAAAATTCAGCCATTATCCAAATGATCTAGAATAATTTCCAGTTTAGAGGTACGATAACGGAGGACCCAAATCAACATTTAACGCTGTTTTTTCATCTTTGTGATATATTAAAATATAATGGGGGTCACCTATGACGCTATTCACCTTTGACTGTTCCCCTTCTCCTTAATCATTATCGCCTTTTTCTGGTTAGATTTGTAGGCACTAGGATCCATCTCGACATGGGATGAACTTGCAGGAAAATTTTTGCAGAAGTTTTTTCCTATTAGCAAGATGGTCCAACTAAGGAGAGAGATCGCAACATTCAAATAATTAGAAGGAGAGTGCTTTTATGAAGCGTAAGAGGGTTTTAAAACACTGATACAGAGATTCCAACATCATGGATTACCTAAGTGGCTGAGGCTGCAAATGTTTTGCAATGGATTGGATATGCATATATGCTTTGGACTAGATAGAGTCGCAGGAAGAGCTTTAATGATCATAATATATAAAGAAGCATATGAGTTGATAGAAAACATGGCGATGAATTCCTACTAGTGGCCAACCAAACACTATACATATAGCCAGAAACCATCTACAGTATAAGCTGTCTAGGAGGATGATAAATACCAACAAATTGTAGACAAACTCAATTGTATAGAGTCCTCATCTAGTGCATCATCTATATGTGCATGAGATAAAATTCTCTTTCATTACAATAATAATCCAACTGAGGATGTCAACTACGTAGGAAATACGGGTGGAAACCCTTATTCAAACACTTACAATCCTCGTTGGAGAGATCACCCAAACCTGATATGGGGCAGAAATCATGGAGGAGGTAATAGTGCACAACCAATAAAAAAATACTAATTATCAACCTCCTTATTTGCAAAAGCCTTAGGAAAGGGCCAACTCAAATGACCATACTATATGTGGTCAATGCTTGGATCGGATCAAGGGGGAGATGTAGTCAATGTGAACTAAAGTAAAACAAGTGCAATCTGAGTGCACTAACACTACAAAAACATCGACTAAGCTTGAAGATCAAATATGATGACCATGGTGGGAGACATCAAAAGAAAAATTGACACACGAATCTTGAGCAACACAGAAAATAATCCTTGGAAAGAAGGGAAGGAGAATGTGAAAGCAATCACGCTCCGTTTTGGCAAAGTACTGAGTAGCCTGGAAAAGCCAACTCACGAGGAGAATAAAAAGGATTCTAAAGATCTTAAAAAAATCCCCAAGAAACTGAGACTAAACCAGAACTAGAGGTGGAAGCTAAGCCGTTAGCTGAGTCAAATGATGATTCAATCAAGGAACCTATGCTAATGAGGTACGATCCCCTTCACTGATAGAACATAAATAAAGACAGGATGAGGCAGAATTTGTAAGTTTTCTAAACTAATTTAAATCCCTAAATGTTAGCTTTCCTCTAATTGATTTAATAGAAAAAGTTCTCAAATGCGCAAAATATGTAAAAGAAATTATGATTAGGTGAAGGAAAATAAAAACAAAAGAGCAAGTTAACATAAGTGCCTCATGTAGTGCGATTATATCCAAACAAATTTCCCCAAAACTAAAATACCCGGGGAGTTTTACAATACTTATAGAGATAGGGGATATACATTTTAGCAAGGTTCTATGTGATTTAGGAGCCAATATTAATTTAATGCCCTTATCTATATTTGAAAAACTCAAGTTAGGGGAGCTTAAAATACTCAGATCACACTACAGTTAGTTGATAGGTCTTTAGTACGACTAAAAGGAGTGCTTGAAGACGTATTTGTCAAAGTAAGAAGCTTTATTATCTTGACTAATTTTATTATCTTAGATTTTGAAGAAGACCGTGAGATACCCATTCTGTTGGGTAGACAATTTTTAGCAACATCTAAGTCCGCCATTGACTTGGAAAAAAATGAATTCACAATAAGGATGAATGGTGAGGCATAAATTTTTAAATGTGGTAACCAACAGAATGAGATAAATAGGGAAAAATTGGGGAAGCAATATATTAAAGTATCTAAAATCCCTAATTACCCTGAGCAAGGGGAAGTGTTCTCTGTAATCAGTGCAGGTAGAAAAAGTAAATAAAAAGATTGAGACAATTAAAGGAAGGTGGAGTGGCATGATGGATGCTGGACGAACACTGATAGAAACAAAATAGTAAGAGCATCCACGGGCGCACTGCTTGAACTGACGGATGAATCCGGCAACAAAACTTGGCATCATTAATTGAATTTTAACTTTATGTATATTTTTGAACTTTTAAATAATCGGTAATTTAGACATTAATATTTATTAAATTTTTGTTTAAATAGAAATTTAGACACTCTGAAAATAGGAAGTCTGGACAAAAACAAAGTTATTGTCGCGCAACAGTACCCCTATGTCACGACACCTCAATTAGAATCAAAAGAATTGAGAAAATCATCTCGATGTCATAACAGAGCACCCTTATGCCGTGACATAGAGGACAAATTACCCAAGCTTTCAAAATTTTAGAGTTTCTTGTGACATCAAACCACGATGTCGTGACATCGGCATCCTGCCAAAGGTGTTGCGACACATAACCCCTGTGTCACGACATCGCGACAATATTTTGCAAGGCTGACCCGACCCAACTCGATTACGTAACCTGTTGGCTTTTAAATTAATTTTAACAAAATTTTAACCTCAGTTCACCTCTTTTAAAACCTAAAAACTCTTTTAACTTCTAAATTCTCTCAAATCTCTCAAAATCCTCCTAAACCTTAAACCCCTCTTTTACCATTCTTTATTTTTTGGATGCAAAGTTATTTTTTTCATCTTAATTTATGCAGGCTAAACATCGAGCATTCATACAGGAGATCACAACAACTACTTTGAAGGAAAGAAACAAGGTTTCAAGGAAAAGGTTAAGAGTTCCAACAATCAAATTTTACTATTCTATTGCCTTTGAAATACATTGTTTGAATTTATTAATTTTTCTAAGTTTTGATAAAGAATATGGCTCCTAGGAAGAGTAAAAGAATAGTGTATAAGAACCACCGATGGTTTTGAATCCTTGAAAATTTAGAAATCAATATGCCAAAAAGTATTTCCTTAAGCTTCAAGGTAAAACCTTTATTCAGGAAAGGGGATTCAAACCATCGATGGTTCTTTGCAATGAAATTTGGTCTTTAGTATGGTATCATAGATGGGAGTGTTTTTGCACGATCGCAAATGAAAAATTTATTCCTCTTGTGTAAGAATTTTATGCTGCTCTTTGGGATAAGGAAATCCAAAGACCATATGGTGTTATGTGGAAAACAGTAATAGTGTGAGGTAAGGATGTGTCATTCTCCAAAAAAGGATTTGTAGATATTATGATGCTCTATATTATAACTTAATATTTAAAAAATATTGATTTCACGAGATTTCAAGATGACAATATGGAAACCATTGTTAGCTACTTAACAAAAAATTAAGGTGAATGGAACCTCCGACCAGACCTCGGACTATCGACCAATTTCAATCAAGCTATAATGTTTCCAATAGCTAAAATGTGGGTGCAATTTATTTTCACTAGAATTACACATCTTCTTACTATTTTTAATGTCAATACGTTCTGAGCTATTTCATTATATGGAATTTTACATAAGAAATAGATATGCATAGGGCAATGGATCCGACAAAGTATGAAGCATTCCGTTAATGGGCAGAAGGTCAAAATTTTCTTTCCCAATCTCATGCCGGCAGTTTGCAAGAGTGCAGAGGTTCCAATGTAAGAGAACAAACAGTTTAAGCGTTCAAAAAAGAGCTTAATAGGTGATTCTAAGTACACTGAATACGTAGAACTCAACTAAAAGAAAATAATATATTTGAACCAAAGGAGAAAAGAAAATATAGATGTCTCAGCCTCAAAAGAAAAGTAAAATTGACATCTAGACAATAAAGGAGCGAGAGAGTAGGGAAAAATTGACGGAATGATACGATGGATGGAAGAAATAGGCCCTTGATCTATTGTAAATCCTGTAGCAGATTAAACTAGTTTCCACATTTAAGAATATCGAATATAAGCATTTTTGTTATATTTTAGTTAAGTTTCTTTAACTTTACTTACCTTCAATAAAATGTGAAAATTGAGTGTTTGATTCACCCTAAGGGTCGAAGGAGCCTAAGGGAGAGCTAATGTACCCTATGAATGTGCAAAAGACCATTAGAAGGCATTTTAGACCGATATTGGATGGTATGTCGCAACACGGGAAGCCCGATGTCGCAACATAGAGGGTAGAATAGAGAGAGTACAAAGCTACTTTCGATGGATGCGACATAGGTTTTGGTGTGTCACGACATCAACTCTGGGACGAAAAATAAAGATGATACAAGGGCATTTTGGTTTGCGCAATTGAACTTAAAGCCTAGGAACGTCAGCTGAACTAGGGTTAAGGATGAGGACCATCTGAAGGCTATAAATAGGCTCCTTTGGCATATGTTATTGACACTATTCCATTAGCTTAGATTCTTTCTTTAGATTTAGTTTTGCTTTCTTGCTTTCTTAGGTTTCTGAGAGTTTAATTTATTTGTCCTTGTTTTATTTCAAGAGATCTGAAGTGTGAAGGAGATCAACTTCTATGGATTCACATTTATTATCAATATCAATTGTGCTTTTCTTAAACTCTCTACTTCAATGTATTTATTATGATGAATTCTTCAATCTATTCCATGTTGTTTATGAAATCCATGAGTAACTAATCCCTCTATGGGGAAATAGTGAGTGGAGGTATGATCTGTTAACTGTTTTGTAAGGTTACCTAAGGAGTCAGCTGTTTGGGAAAGGAAGAACGTGAAACAAACCTTGGGCTTGGCGACCCTAAAAAGTCATCAAGGTGGGAATTAACCCAAAATTGGTATTGCCCATTCGTGAATATCTTCACCCCGAGCCTATTCAGACTATGAGGTTGAAAGATAAGTTGTTCTTGCTAACTCGTTATGTTAGTGGAAGATCCTGCTAGGGTAGTGACTAGTTGATTGACGAGGAACCCGAAGCAACTGTTGATGGGGATTACCAAAGCGAGCTAATCACCCATAATCGAGATTTGATTTACTTTACTATTTTATCTCTTGATTTTTATTTATTTTATGTTATTTTAGTATTATTATAAAATCCATAAATACCCTTTTTTATGCTTTCATACTACAATTTATTTAAAGTACTAAATATATCTATTAGTGTCTATGTTAGAATTGATCTAGCACTCCCCTCCCTTGGGTACGATCCTCGGAATACTCACCTACTTCGTTGTAACACTATATTACAACTCAACCCATATACTTGCAGATATGGGTTTGTCATTCTATATTTTATTTCAATATTCACACTCTGGAGGTTAGTACGTTTAGAGGTGGTGAGGTTGTTGGCGCCATTGCAGGGGTGGCAATGTTACTAGGTTAATTTTAATTTTTGCACAGAAAAGAATAATTAGGAAATTTGTAGGTTATAGATATCGTTTTTTTATTGTTACTAATCCTCTCTTTCTAGTTTTAGTGCATGACTCGTAGTAGGGGCACACATATTGTAGAACCACTGATCTAGAAAGAATAATCTGAAAAAATTATTGTTAGCAATGGTAGCAGCAGTAGATGCAAGATCCACCATTTGCTACAAGTAACGTACCATGTAAAAATCCACTATTTGACCAAGTTAACGATAACACCCTAGGAAACCCACGAGCACCACAACTTCACATAAATGTACAGATGGCTCAAAACGAGAGAACTTTAAGGGATTATGACTTACCAAGTGTTGATATGGTTCAAGAAAATATAGCAAGGCTGGTAATTACAGCTAATAATTTTGAGATCAAACTGAAAATGATTCAAATAATCCGTAACAATCTACAGTTTAGGGGAACTATGATAGAGGGCCCTAATCAACATTTAAAATGGTTTCTCCAACTTGTGATACTTTTAAATATAATGAGGTCACTGATGACACTATTCATCTTCGTATGTTCCCCTCTTCCTTGATTGATAACGCCTTTCCTTGGTTATACTTGCAGGCACCAAAATCTATCACAACATGGGATGAACTCATTGGAAAATTCTTATAAAAGTTCTTCTTGATTAGCAAGTTAGTTCAGCTTAGACAAGAGATTGTTGTCTTTATTCAAATGGAGGGAGAAATTTTTTGTGAGGCGTGGGAACATTTCAAAATGTTGATTCAAAAATGCCAGCCCTAAGTGGATGCAACTGCAAGTATTTTATAATGGGTTGTATGCAAATGCACGATCTGTAAGACAGAAGAACTGGAAGAGCCTTTTTGAAAAAAACATTCAAGGATGCGTACGAAATCATTGAGAACATGGCACTAAACTTCTACCAATGGTCAATTGAATGATTCATATATGGTCAAGAACTTGCTACAGTAAAATTTATCCAATAGGATGAAAAATATCAGCAGTTAGTAGATAGACTCAACAGTATCGAATCTACTTCTACACCGTCTATGCTTAGGGTAGACAAACTACTCTTTCGCTATATCAACAGTCTGACCGAGGATTTATATCACGTCAAGAATAGGGGTGAAAACCCTTATTCGAATACAGATAATCTTGACTGGAGAGATCACTCAAATCTGAGATAGAGGGAAACAAAGGAGTAGGTAATAATTAAATAAAGTTAAAAACACTAATTACCAACCTCCTTATTTGCAAAACCCCATGATAGGGTCAACCTAAATGACCATAGTACATATGGTCAACATCTGGATAGAATTGAGGGAGGAATGCAGTTAATGGAAATAGATGTCAAGCAGGTGCAATATGATTATACCAACTGTATAAGAACATTAACTAAACTCGAGGATCAAATGAGCCAATTGACGAGCATGATGGGCAACATAAAAAGACAAATTGACACAAGTATTCCTACCAATACAGAAGACAATCCACTGAGGGAAGGTAAGGAGCATGTCAAAGTGATAGCACTTCGATCAAGCAAAGTACTTAGTAGCCCAGAAAACCTTACTCCGGAGGTAGTTATGAATATTACTCCGGAGGTAGTTATGAATATTACTAATGATCCTCAAGAGGAATTCCCAAAATCTGAAGAAGTACCAATGTTAGAAGAGATAAAGGCATCATTGGATGAATCAGAAAAAGAAACACCTAAAAATGCTGAAATCACAAAAATCCCAATCCCTGTGAGACTTAAAGAAAACCAAAGAGGGATGAGGACGATTTTGTAAGTTTCTTGAACCTATTTAAAACACTAAATGTTAATCTACCTTTAATTGAGTTAATTGAGAAGGTTCCCAAGTACGCCAAGTTTTTAAACGAAATAATGGTGAGGCATAAGAAAATTAAGGTAAGTGAACAAGTTAACTTAAGCGCTTCTTGTAGTGTAATTATTTCAAGACATGTGCCACAAAAACTGAAAGACCTGAGAAGTTTTACTATTCTCATAGAGATAGGGAGAATTCATTTTAATAGAGCTCTATATGATTTAAGAGCTAGTATTAATGTAATGCCTCTATCGATTTCTGAAAAACTTAGGTTAGAGGATCTAAAAACTACTCAGTTAACATTACAGTTGGCTGATAGGTCTTCAGTATGTCCAAAAGGGGTATTAAAAGATGTGTTAGTCAAACTGTGAAGTTTTATTATCCTTGCATATTTTGGGGTATTTGAAAAAGATCGTGAGGTATCGATCTTATTAGGTAGACCTTTCCTGTCCACTTCTAGGTCAACCATTGATTTAGAGAAAAATGAATTAACGAGGAAAATCATTGGTGAGACAGAAACATTTAAATGTGGTCATCAATCGAACGAGGAGAGGAAGTTAGGGGAACAATGCAAAGTGTTATATGTTTCTAACAATCCCGAGTCAAGGGACAAACTTCCTTTTATGAATACAGAAAGAATAAATAGGTTAAAGGAAAGAGAGAAGTTAGTAAGAGTGGAATGGCAAGACGGGCGATGGACTAATACTGATAGAATAAAAGAGTTGCCCATATGTGAGTTGATGATACTCTTACATGAATCCGGGAGTAAAACTTAACAATTATTTGAATTGTTACTTAACTTTTGTAAATTTTTGTATATTTAACTAACCACTTAGTTTAGATGTTAACTTTGATTTGATATATGTTTATTTTGACATCAAGGCATTTTCAAGATGGGAAGTTGGCCCGACCTTTTGTGTAGAATACAAGAATTGAAGAAACCAACTCGACGTCGCTACACCACACTCCTATGTTGCGACATGGAGAATAGTCTTCCCAAATCTCCAAACTCAAAGATGTGTCACGAAACGAAATCCCTGTGTTGTGACAACGGTAAGCTTCCAAGGATGTCCTAACATGGAACCCCTATGTCGCGACATTGCTGTAATTTTTTGCAAGGTTGACCCGACCTATTCGTGCAACCCAGTAACCTAACCTTTATTTAACCCAATTGTTAACCATTTAAAACTCTATTTTACAACTTAAAACCATATTTATTCTAATTAAAACATCTTTTAACTCCTAATCCCTCAAACTCTCTCAAATCTCTCAAAACCTCTTAAACCTTAAACCCCCAATCTCTTAACTCTTCAATTATACTAGGTGCAACAAAGAACGAGAGCATCACAGGAGCAAGGAATTTAAATGAACTTTGATTATATATTTAAGGTTAAGGGTTCTTAAATTCAACTTTTTACTGATCCATTGAATTGTTTGCTTAGTATTTCATTAAGGTTGAAATATCATACCTCTTAGAAAATTTAGAGGATTGAACCATTGATGGGTTAAAAACCCCATAATTTCGTAAACTTGGTTATTGGAAAATATTTTGCTGAACTTCAAGGAAAAACCTTTATCAAGAGAGGGGATTCATTCCATTCATGGTTTTGTGTAAGGAAATATGACATTTAGTTAGATATCATAAGTGAGAATGTTTTTTAACGATCCCTAAAGACAATGTTTTTGTCCCTATTGTTCAGGAGTTTTATACATCTTTATGAGACCAAGAATCTAGAAATATTGAAGGTCGTGTGTGGGTAACCCCTCGAATTATTTGTGACTTTTATAATGCTCTATAGTATAAGAATTATTTCATTAATGAAATTGATCTAGAATATTTCTGAGACATAGATATGGATAGTATTATAAACTCTGTGACTGAAGGGAGAGGTGAATGGAAATATCGCGCAGGTACCAATATCCTCGTATCCTTTCATTAAGAAATTATGTTTCTTGAGGCTAAGATATGGATTCAATTTGTATGCACACGAATAGTACCTGCTTTAAATGTTTGTAAAGTTAATACTTTTAGAGCTTATTTTACTCTATCCTACTTTGTAAAAAAACTAGGTATGCATCGGTAAATGGATCCACCAGAACATGAAGAGGTGCATTATTAGCCAAAAGGTGCGAGTTTTCTTTCCAAATCTAGTGATGGCTTTATGCAAAAAGACATGTGTATATATGATATCCACTATGCAGTCGTTGAAACCTTCTAGAAGAATCATCGAGGACACTTTGTTCTAACAATACATCGAGCTGCGAGCCAAACAAGTAAAAGATTGGAGCAAATGACAACAAGGAGTGACAACTACACCAGCTTCATCCTAAAGGTTGACATAAGCTCAACAAGAAGTTGGTGAGAGTAGTCATCCAAAGCTTGATTGGATGATTTAGTGGAGATAGGAATCGGGACCAAGTTTTCAAGAATTTGCTAAGCAAAAAAACATTTAGGTCCCTAATTATACACCTGACATGTTTGGGCCAATGGATATGGAAAAAGAAGAAGAGGGGCAAGATAGCGAGGAGGATGATGAGGATGACGAAAGTGGGGAGATGGATTTCAAAGAGGATGATTGAAAATTTTTTATTTTTGAAAACTTGTATTAAATTTTAGGACACTTTTTTCATTTTAACTTTGTAGAAGTAGGACTAATAGTAGTTTATTTTATTTTATTTTGTTTAAGTTTTCTATGTAGGAACCTAATATGAAAGAGATAAACAATTCGAATTTTTATGAGCAAAGGAGGAAGCACCCACTAATAGGAGCTAGAGCGATCATGATCAATCGGGTAAATTTTTTCCTTATCTATTTATGGTTTACACATTGAGGATAATGTTTCAACCAAAGTGTGGGGGTAACATAGGAAAATCATTTTTGAATTTTTCTTTGATTTTTCTTGTCTTTGGTGTGCATGAGCTTGTAGAAATACAAGCAATTGGTAAGGAGCGTGTACATAGGATACTTGTGTTTGCAAATAAATTTGGCATGATGGTATGTGATTTTAAAATTTTGATTATTAGACTACTAAGTTCTATATGTTACATTGTAAATAGGCATTAAGCAATTAACTGTACCAAGTGATATTAAAAATACAAGGAAATGAACATGCTAGTACGAATGATAAATGGTTGAATTTGTATTTGGTTAGTTGGTTAAATTTGATCATATTGAGATAATTAGGAATGACCTAAGGCATTGTTTAGAACACATCCAGAGCTAATAAGTTGACCTATTTGTTTTTCACCGTTAGTACCAATTGTTGAGCATGTTGACACTTCTTGATGAACCTCATTACAAGCCTCATGCCTGAAAAAATTAATTTGTATTTGCCCTTTTACTTTGGTCCTGCATTGCACAATTATAGGCATCTGGGCATACGTATTGAGGGTTAAGTAGATACATCATGGTAGAGTTTGTAAGAATAGAGTGAAATAGGAAAGATTTGTGTGATATAGGAAATATAAGTTATCCTAATGTGGGAAACAAAAAGGAAAAATCCAAAAAGGAAATTAGTACTAGTAGAAAAGGTCCTAAATTAGCGAAAAAGCATTCATGAGTGAGATGTATCGAAAAAAGAGAAAAGTCACAAAGTCACAAAAGAAAGAAAAACTCGTAAGGCTAGCCATAGTTTCTATGTCATGCTATGACATTCTATATATATGGAGAGACAAGGACTGTGAGAGAATGAGAAATAAGGCGGTGAATAGGTAAGGGTCACTAAGGGGGAGAATAGGGATCAATATAATGTGCTAATCTATTTTCGTGTTTGTAACCCTCTTAATCTTACTATCTTTGAATTCCATAGTTGTCCTTAGCCTTAAAATGTTACAAAAGCCCTATGTGACTTAAATTACATTATGCATGAATGGACATCATACTAAACAATCGCATAAATGACTATTTCTATTCTGCTCGGATAATCGAAGTACTTGTACATTTTGTTGATGGACTCCTACAGGTGAGACCCTTAATACTTGTATATTTTGTAACATACTGAACTTAGATGTTTGAAATCAAAGGTGGTAAGTCATCTACTCATCATGTTGAAATTTTTAGTACATATGAAATACCTAAGTCACATACTCTAAAGCCAAGGCTTGTATGATACTCGCTCAAGGGTTGTCATTTCTGTTTATGTTGCTTGAGGACATGCAATGACTTAAGTGTAGGGAAGTTTGATCTACCGTAAATTGGTGTAGTAAATTAAGCTAGCTTTTACATTTAAGGAGCTCGAATACAAGCATTTTCATTATATTTTAGTTGAGTTTCTTTAGCTTCACTTACCTTCAATAAAATGTGCAAATTGAGTCTTTTATTGACTCTAAGAGCTGAAGGAGGCCTAAGGGAGAGCTAACGTACAATGTGAGTGTGCAAAAGACCATTAAAAGGTATTTTAGATTGATACTGGACGCTTTGTTGGAATAAGGGAGGCCCGATGTCGCAACATAGAGAGTAGAATGGAGAGAGTACAAATTGCATTCGATGTCGCGACACAGAAAGAGGGTGTCTCGACATACCCCTAAAGACTTCTCAAGAAGGAGCATATGCCACCTCTGTCACAACAGAGGTCTTGGTGTGTCGCGACATCGACTCTGGAATGGAAAATAAACACGAAGTAAGTGCATTTTGGTTTGCACAATCGAGCTTAAAGCTCGGGATCGTCAGCTAACGTAGGGTTAGAAATGAAGACCACTTGAAGCCTATAAATAGACTAATTTGGCACATGTTATGGACACCATTCCATTAGCTTAGATTCTTTAGATTTAGTTTTGTTTTCTTGCTTTATTAGGTTTTCTAGAGTTTAGTTTATTTAACTGTGTTTTATTTCAAGAGATCTGAATTGTGAAGGAGATCAACTTCTGTGGATTCACATTTATTATCAATATCAATCAGACTTTTCTTAAACTCTCTACTTCAATTCATTTATTATGATTAATTCTTTCATCTACTCCATGTTGTTTATGAAAGCCATGAGGAACTAATCCCTCTGTGGGTGATTAGCGAGTGGAGATATGATCTGTTAATTGTTTTGTAGGGATACTCAATGGGTTAGTTGTTTGGGAAAGGAAGAACATGAAGCAAACCTTGGGCTTGACAACCCAGGGAAGTCATCACGGTGGGAATTAACCCAGAATTGGTATTGCCCATTCGTGAGCACCTTCACCCTAAGGCAGTTTGGACTATGAGGTCGGAAGATAAGTTGTTCTTGTTGACTTGTTATGTTAGTGGAAGATCGAAGATCTTGCTAGGGTAGTGACTAGTTGATTGATGAGGAACCCAAAATAACGGTTGATGGGGATTACCATAGGAGCTAATCACCCATAATCGAGATTTGATTTGCTCTACTATTTCATCTCTTGAGTTTTATTTATTTTATGTTATTTAATATTATTATTATAAAATCCATAAAAACCTTTTTTTATGCTTTCAAACTATAATTTATATAAAGTACTAATTAGATCTTTTAGTGTCTATGTTAGAATTGATCTAGCACTCACCTCCCTTGGGTACAATCCTCGGAGTACTCACCTAGGTCATTGTAACACTATATTACAACTTGACTCGTATAATTGCGGATACTGCCTTATCATTCTATATTGTATTACAGAATTTACACTCTGAACATTAATACATCCAAAGGCGGTCAGCATTATTCTTCAAGAAATTGTGAGGCGAAACAACATAAGAATAGCTAATTATTCGCTAGATATGTCCGGCCCAACGCATCCAAAGCATGAGGAAGAGAACAAGAGAGTGAGGAGCAAGAAGAAAGTGAAGATGAAGAAAAAGGAGGGAATAATGGGATTGCTTCTGAGGAATAGGATTGAACTGAATTTTTTTTTCAATACTGAATTAATTTTAGGATAATTTTTTTAGGAGTTGGACTAACAAGAGGTTGTTGTTTGTTTTATTTTTTTGGTTTACATTT
The DNA here is from genome assembly GCA_013677275.1 of Gossypium schwendimanii. Classification (NCBI taxonomy): domain Eukaryota; kingdom Viridiplantae; phylum Streptophyta; class Magnoliopsida; order Malvales; family Malvaceae; genus Gossypium; species Gossypium schwendimanii. The sequence continues at coordinate 21,396,974 of CM025255.1, read as the reverse complement.
TCTGCATTGGAACCCCAAATGAAAGGAACACAACGATTATGAGCTTTCAACAAAAACTGGAAAGGAGCACCCACCAATAAAAGTACGAAACTACCACATCAGTCGGGTAACTTCTTTCCTCATCTTTTTAGGGCTACACATTGAGGACAATGTGTTATCTAAAATGTGGGGATAACATATGAAATATGTTTTTATTTTTATGTTTTTCCTTTAATTTTTATTGTTAAATGTATGCTTGAGCTTATAGAAAGAAAGTGATTGCTTAGGAGCATGTACATAGGTTGATTGTGATTTCTATAAACTTGGCATGATAGTAAATAAATTAAAATTTTTATTATTAGATTACTAAGTTCTATATATTACACTATAAATAGGTAGTAAGCAATTTAATATACCAGATGATATAGAGAATATAGGGAAACTAGCATGCTAGTATGTATGATAAATAATTGAATTTATGATTGTTTGATTGATTAAATTTGTGAATATTGAGATACCTATGGATGACCTAAGGCATTATTTGGTATACACCTAGAGCTAAAAAGCTAACCTTGTTCATTCATCTTTAGTACCTATTTTGAGCTAGAAAATAATTATTGATGAGCCTTCATACAAAACCCGAGTCAAAAATGTTAATTTGTATTTAGCCTTTTTCTTTGGTCTTGACTGCACGACTATAGATGTATAGCCATACTTGAGGGCTAAGTAGATACATCACAGCGAATTTTGTAACACCTCTAACCCGTATCCATTATCAAAATAGGGTTATAGAGTATTACCGTAAAACTTAACTAAGAATCAATCATTTCCAAATATTTCATAAGCATAGAAAAATGCATTCAAAAATATGCATATCGTCCCTTTTTTGATCCCTCAAGGCTTTAGAAACACTTTAGGATCGATTTGGGACTAAAGGTGGGTTTGGATGGGCAATTGGGTGCGGTATGGTGCATTTAGCTTACTTTTTGTCTCACGCTACAGTATCGCTACAGTATCTAATCTCATCACCACCGCTATTTTTTCATTAACTGCAGGTAAATGCATCGCCCATCCAAACTCACCCTAAATCGAAAACATTTAGAATTTTATGTAAAAAGATAAAAAAATTCACACAGCAAGGGTCACACGGCTGTGTGGCTAGGCCGTGCACTCACACGGCTGAGACACACTTCTGTGTCTCATGCTATGTGGACATTCAAAGTAGGGACACACGGCCATGTCCTAGCCTGTATCCGTGCCCGTGTAACTCTCTGAATGGGGTCGCACAGCTAAGCCACATGTTCGTGTGCCAGGCCGTGTAACTATTGAATTAGCCTCACACACCCGTGTGCCAGGCCATGTGCTAGGCCGTGTAACTTTAAAAAAAACCACCTTCAAAACCTACGGGGGACACACGACCATGTCGCATGGCCGTGTGTCACACAAGGCTAAGACACACGCCCGTGTCTTAGGCTGTGTGGAGAAAAAAATAAGCCATTTTAAAGCCATTTCTTTCTCCCAAATCAAGCTTACACCTACAAGCCATTTGTATATACAATCAAGCTTCAAAACATACCTTAAACATGCATAATAAGACTAATTCAATATGGCATCTATCCATAAAATCAAAATGCCAAAAGGCACCTCAATCACATCTATCAAATATACTTAAACATATGCATAACTTAGCCTTTCATCAACCATACATTTATAACCTAATTCCATACCAAACTTACCACAATGACCACATGCCAAAATAACCTTCAAATTATCAAATTGGTAATTCAAAACATAATTTCTCTTGACCATGTCAACACCAACCATCAATACTTCATTAAAATGTTAAAAGTTCATCAACCATAATACCACATTTACAAGCCAAACATAATGAAAATCTCATCAAGCACAATTCACGTATACATGCCATTATAATCATGACTCAAAACATCAAAATCTACCAAAAACATTGCTGGATAGTGTGATAGGTCTCCGACGAGCTTCCAAATCGATCAAGCTTTTGATAATCTATAAAACATAGGAAAGAAAAATGACATAAGCATATAATGCTTAGTAAGTTCGTAATTCATGAACAAAGCTTACCATTTCAAGGCATAATCATAAAAATAGACATGAATCAATCCAACACAAGCTTGGAACAAGCCTAAGCATCACCAACAACACAAGTTAGTGCTTAATCACATAACTTAGCCAAATTCATCACATGGTAAGGTAAATCTCATAATCATAATATATATGAATTCATACTTTTCATAACATGGCTATACATACTTTGTTCATCAATACTTCATACCTTTCCATAATTTCATAGTTGAATCAATCGGAACCCTTATCGGTTCATCCCTTTACATGTTCGTTGAACCACTTAGAATAATACCACATACACAAGAAGCTCACACAAAGTTTACAAACGCATGGTTGAAACCATTCCTTTCCTTCTCCTTTACGTAAACACTCATACGAGCCATAAATGGGCCTACTCACACAAGCTGATGGTCAAAACGTTGCTACCCAGTGCTACTCACAAAAGCTGATGAGTATCCGCAACAAATGCCATAACACAGCCATCGATAGAACGTTCAGGACTAGCACCCGAACATGGTAACCCTAATGATGTGTCATTTGTATCCTATATATTCCTAAAGTTCAAACGAGGCTCAATAGTCGTTGTGACGTTGTTGGATTTTTCGTCGAAGCATAATAAGATAAATAACATAATAGCATTTAAATCAAATACATTAAATCGTTATTTAAACATACGAACTTACCTTGATCACAAAAATAATGAAATAGGATCGACTAGTCTGATACTTTATCTTCCCCTCCATATATATCTATACGAGGCTTAACTTGATCTAAATAATAAAATTCTATCCATTCAATATTCATTCTATTCAATTCATTCCAAAATACATACTTTTGCAAATTTACACTTTTACCCCTAATATTTTAACTTCTTTATAATTCAGTCCTTAAGCTCGTAAATTGAAATTCATGCAATTTCATCCACATGAATTCAATATACACTCATAGCAACTCATACAATTCAATATTTCACAATTTTACCTTGTATTTTACACATTTTACAAATAAATCCCTAATTGACATTTTCAACAAAAATCACTTTACAAAAGTTGTTTATTTATCAGCAATGATTGATTTTCTTCCATCAAACATAAAAAACCAGATGAATACATTCATGGGAAAACCCTAACCTTTTAATAGTTTTGCAAATTAATCCCTAGGCTAGCTAGATTAAGCTACAACGATTTCGAAAACATAAAAATCATTAAAAAAGGGACGAAATCACACTTACATTCAATGATTTCGTGCAGCCGAATGTAAGAACCATAGGTAAGCTTTCTATTTTCAATTTTTGATGAAAAAAAACTTTGAAGAAGATCAGAAATTTTTGTTTTAATTAAATTAACCTTAATTTCCCAAATTACACTTTTAACCTTTAAAAATATGCTTCTTTACAAAAAACCAACTCATGGATGTCCACTAACTATAATAATGGTTTATTTACCATCTAAGTCATCTTACTTTAAGGTTCTATAGCTATTTCATGCCTTTAGCTACTTTAACCCTACTTTAGCACCTTTTATGATTTAGTTCTTCTCATAAAATTAATCATGCAAACGAAAAAATTTCTTAACGAAATTTTTATACGACCCTGCTAATATGTCAGAGACACTAAAATAATAACAAAATAAATATTCTCACATCGAATTTATGGTCCTAAAACCAGTGTTCTGATTTCACTAAAAATAGGTTGTTACAACTTCCCCTAAAGAAATTTTCGTCCCGAAAATCTTACTAGAAAAGTGGTTCGGGTAATGCAATTTCATAGATTCTTCTGATTCCCAGGTGGCTTCCTCTAAACTGTGTCATTGACAAAGAAATTTCACTAAAGCTATGCTTTTATTTTTCAATTGCTTAACCTCTCAAGCTAAAATTCTGGTCAGTTCTTCGCTGTACAACATATCATGCTGAATCTCGACATCAACAGGTGATATAACATGTCAAGGATTTGATCGGTACTATCATAACATAGATACATGAGACACATTATGGATCTTTTTTAACTCTGAAGGTAAAACTAATCGGTAAGCTACTGGCTCGATTCTTTCGATACTCTCATACGGCTCAATAAAATGCAGACTAAGCTTTCTTTAAAAAAAATATGCTCATCTGGGAAATTTTCATTAATAGGAACAAGTGAGTGAGTTACCTCGTGTTTCTCCAATCTTGACAGATGGTCCGCTACTTGATTTTCAACTCTTTTTCTGTCTTGGATCTCAAGGTCAAATTATTGGAGTAAGAGTACCCCACCGAATCAACCTCGGTTTAGCATCTTTTTTGTGAGTAAGTACTTGAAGGCTGAATGATTCGTGAAAACTGTGACTTTTGTACCTATAAAAGATATGAACGGAACTTGTCAAAAGCAAAAAATATAGCAAGAAGTTATTTTTCAGTTACTGTATAATTAAGTTGGGCTCCTATCAAAGTTCTGGCTGCATAGTAGATTGGATGAAATACTTTTTTTCTTCTTTGCCTTGTAACTGCTCCCACAACAAAGTTGCTAGCATCACACATCAACTAAAAAGGAGAGTTCCAATCTAATATGATGATTATTAGTGCTGAGATTAACCGATTTTTCAATTCTTCAAAGGCTTCCAAGCATGCTTTGTTCAACTTTAAAGTTGTGTCTTTCTCTAATAGCATACATAAGGGCTTGGAAGTCTTTGAAAAATCCTTAATAAACTTTTAGTAAAAATAGCATGCCCCAAGAAACTTCTAACTCCTTTAACAGTGACTGGGGGTGGCAACTTTTCAATTACATCCTCTGCTTTTTCAACTTTGATCCCTCTTTTGGATATTTTATTTCTTAGGGCAATCTCTTCCTTAACTAGAAAATGGTATTTCTCCCAGTTAAGGACAAGGTTTGTCTCCTTACATCTCTTTAATACCTTAGCCAAATTACTCAAACAAATTTCATACGAATCACCAAAAACAGAAAAATCATCCATGACTACCTCAATAAAATTTTCAACCATATCAGTAAATGCATCGTTCAAATATTGCAAGTGCATTAAATAAACTGAAAGGCATTCACCTGAATGCAAGTGCACCATATGAGCAAGTAAAAGTTGTTTTGTGTTGGTCTTCTAGGGTTACAACTATTTGCTTACACCCCAAATACCCATCTAAAAATAGTAATATTCTTTACCTACCAGTCAATCCAACATTTGGTCCATAAAAGGAAGTGAGAAATGATATCTCTGGGTTTTCTTGTTTAGTTTTTTGTAGTCTATACATATTCTCCAACCTCTGACTATCGTCGTCAAGATTAATTCGTTACTCTCATTCTCTACATTCGTGATTCCACCCTTTTTTGGCATACATTGTACCGAACTTACCCATGAACTATCTGAGATAGGGTAAATAAATCTCGCATCTAACAATTTGATAACTTCCTTCTGAACTACCTCTTTCATAATATGGTTGAGTTTCCTTTGCCCATCAATTTTACCTTTCTCGCTTTCCTCTAATATAATATTGTGGATACAAAAGGAATGACTTATTCGTCGAATACCAACTAAATTCCAGCCGATCACCTTTTTAAATTTATTCAAAACTTCAATCCTCCTTTTGGCATTTTGTTAGTTTTGCTGAAAGAGTCATAGGCAAAGTAGAACAAATACCATGAAAAACATATTTTGAATGAGAGGGAAGTACCTTTACTTCAGGTTTGGGTGGTTCCTCGATTGAAAACTTTGGTTGAGTGTATTCCCAAGTTTCCAACTCCAATGATTCAAAATGTGCTGGACAAACATAGTCCTTCAGATTGGCTTCCATCAAAGCCATATTTTCCTTACCTTTTTTATCTTCTACTGGTTCAGACTCTAAGATGTTTTCCAATGGGTCTTTTATAGAATTGCAGTCCTATTCTGTAGAAACTAAGGATTCTAACTCCTCTATTGCTGAGCATTCTTCCACTAGATCAAGGAATTTCATGGCTGTAAAAAATATTAAAAGTCACCTGGTCATCATGAACTCGCATAGTGAGTTCACCTTTCTACACATCTATTAATGTTCTTCTCATTGCTAGGAATGGTCTCCCCAGGATGATCGATATTTCCTTATCTGCTTCAAAATCTAAAATAATAAAATTAGTAGGAAAAATAAACTTATCTACACATACTAGAACATCTTCAATCTTTTTTTTTGGGTGTGCTAGAGATCGATCCGCTAGTTGGAGTATCACAATTGTTGGTCTAACATCACCAATACCCAATATCTTAAAAACAAACATTGGCATCAAGTTGATGTTTGCTCCTAAATTGCATAGAGTTTTACAATAGTAAGATTCTCCAATGTTACAAGGTATTGTAAAACTCTCGAGGTCCTTCATTTTCAAAGGTAGCTTGCTTTGTAGGAATGCACTACACTCCTTTGTTAATGCTACAATCTCAAACTCGCTAAGCCTCTTCTTCTTGGATAGAATGTCCTTCATGAACTTAACATAGTTAGGCATTTGTTCTAAGGCTTCCACCAATAGGATATTGGTGTGAAGTTGCTTAAGAACATCTAAAAATTTCTCGAACTGCACATCATGTTTCTGTTGCTTGAGTCTTTGTGGATACAGAAGTGATGAAACCTTGGCTTGGATCGAACAACTTTTCTGAGGTATTGTATTTGCATCTGACAAAGGTGTTAGCTTATCAGAATTGAATAGTTTAGACTTTATCTCTTCAGAATTTTCAAAATTTGGCATATGTGTGTAGGAATTTCAACTGTTGATTGATTTTCCTTTCTCTTGGAAGGTTCATTTTCAACCTCAACTTTCTTGGGTTCCAAAGTCCTTCCGTTTCGTAAATACTTTCTAGTGTATCTTACCCATACTCCTTAGATTTTTCGTGTTACTTGGCAAGGCTCCTTGTGGTCTATTGCTAAGCTCCATAGCTAACTGACCCATTTGGTTCTCCTAATTTTTCAGTGTTGCTGCTTGGCTTTGGATTAAGGCATCATTCTTAGCCATGTATACCTTCCACAAATTTTCCAAATTGTTGAACGGTTTAGCTTATGGTGGTTTTTGAACTTCTTGATTAAAACATAAAAGTTCATTTGATCTATGTTGCTTGTAGTTGTTGTTCGATCCAGCTCCTTGGTTACTCTAAGAATCGTTTGGATGGTTTCGCCACGAAGGGTTATAAAACTTAGACTCTGGTCCTTGTCCACTTCTATTCTGGTTTTGATTTCCTACATAATAAACAGACTTGGGATTTGATGGATAATTCTTAAACCAAAGTTTGTCCCCACAGTATAAATAGCAAATAATGTCAAATTGACTCGGTGGCGGAGCTGCAACATTGTTTAGACTATTAGTAGAAAATTTTTTAATCATTGAAGAAATTGAAGATACATGAGCTACAAGCGACGTGAGAGCATCCACTTTATACACTCTTGCTACTCGTCTCCCTAAAGCTGCTCGATTATTTGACAACTAATAATTGTCACTGGCTATTCTCTCGATAATTTCCTAAGCCTCATTATAAGACTTAGAAAGGAGAACACCATTTGTAGAAGCATATACCACCATCCTAGTGTATGCTTTGAGACCATTATAAAATGTCTCCAACTGGCTGCAATGTAGAATCCTGTGGTGAGGGCATTTCCATAACAACTTTTTAAATATTCCCCATGCCTCTTATAGGGATTCATCATCCATTTCCTTAAAAGTAGTGATCTCATTCCAAAACTTAGCATTTTTGCTAGGTGGGAAATACTTAACTAGAAAGCGTTCTAATAAATTTTGCCAAGTAGAAATTGAGCTTGGTGGCAATGAATTAAGTTATGCTCGTGCTCTATCTCGTAACAAGTATGGAAACAATTTCAATCTCAATACACCAACTATATTGGGGGAATCATTCACCTTCATGAACAATCAAATTTGAAGGTGTGGATCTTTTGTGGGAATTCCACTAAACTGGTCCACTGTCTGAAGCATCTGGAACATCACAGGCTTTAATGTGAACTACGATGCCTCGATATCTGGTCTCGTAATTACTGAATTAAGCTCATTTAAAAGGGGCACAACATACTAACTTATAACTCGATCCTTGTCATTAGCAACAAGGGTTGGATTACGAGTATTAACAGCTCCATTACCTTAAACTTCGTTTCAATTTTTAGGGTCCATTTTTGTGGCTTGTCTCTGGGCTAGTGTTTCTCATCTCCTTTGTCTAAATGTCCACTTGATTTCATGGTCTACAGGGAGTAAATCGATGATTCGATAAATGCTCATAAACACCTGAAAAGAAAATCACAAAAAATAATATATTAATTAAATAAAAATGAAAAATAAATAAACCAAATTGCAAGAAATAATTTCACAAGTAATGATTAAATTAACATTCCTGGCAACGGCACCAAAAACTTGGTTCGTGAGAAAATGTACAAGTATACACAGTCGTTATCAAGTAATAAGTAAGTAAAAAGAGTATCGTCTCCACATGGATTGTGTTGATAATCAGTAGCTATAAAATTAATGTTTTAAAAGTTGGTTAAGAAAACACAATATTTGAAGGTGATGGATGTTAAAGTTAAATTACAACTAATATCCAAATGAATAAATTAAATGTAATGAAATGTTTAGCAGCAACTCACAAGTTTTAACAATAATAACATGAACAAGCTAGAACAGCTACAACTCTTAATTCAATTCATTCCTAATCATGTTTAACAATGTCTTGGAATAATTCTATGGCAACTCAACCATTTATGAACTTGGAATCTAAATCATAAGCTCTTTCGAGATCTTAGATTTGTCACTTAGATAAAAATGTGCATACTTCTATGTCACTGTTTAACTAAGGATTCCTTAAAAAAATGTTCATAATTCAATTCATTCCTTATCATGTTTAACAATTTCTTGGAAAAATTCCATGGCAACTCAACCATTTATGAACTTGGAATCTAAATCATAAGCTCTTTCAAGATCTTAGATTTGTCACTTAGAAAAAAATATGCATATTTCTATGTCACTATTTAACTAAGGATTCCTTAAAATATATGCAAAGTAACAGGGGCGAGAAATATTTGAAACAATTTAGTTACATAAATCTAAAGTTATGCAAGGTAATAGTGTTCTTTTGAAATTATTATGAATCTTTAATTCATTCTTGTTTGGATTAAATTAAGCATGCATCATCCAATTATTACATCTATTAACCACCATCTGGTTCAGATTAAGCGATTAATTCTAATGAAGTCAAACATATCTTAATACATGAACAACATGAATGATTATAATTGGAAGAATAACAAAACTGAGGCACTGAGCAATATAATCACAAATTGAACGAATTGAATCAAGGACTTGCAATCATATTAGCTAAAAAAATTTTAAGTCATTATTATTAATGAAAAAGCAATCAAATAATTTGCAATCAAGTTTTTAAGCTAAGAATAATTAAAAGAGAAAGGAAGAAGAAACTCTAAGATAAATCCAATGATTCCCTGAAAACTATCCGTGGTGGCTTCCTTCGATTTCATTGTTGCTTTGATGCAAATTACTCCTTCAGGTGGCTGACCAAGAGAGCTTTTCTCTCCAAAATAGCTTACTAGGGGAACTCTCAAAGAGAGGATAGGAAAATGAAGGGAACTAGAAGACTAGGTGTGAGAGATGAGAGAATGAATGTTTGATTGAATGATTTATGGGATGAAGGATTAATGGATGATTTGAGTAATGAATGAGGGTGGTATTTATACATGAGGGGAGGCTTGGGAGTTTGCTAAAAATAGCATGAACTTCCCTTAGAAATCTCTCATGCATTACAGGCCATATTTCATGGAGAGAAGGGTTGATTTTCTCTTGATTCTTGCTTGATTTGTGGCATGGTTTGGACAATGACTATACGGTATAACTGGGGCTGATTTGTGATTTTTTTACACATGTAAGGACCCTCAAATAATTTCTCCAATGTTGATTGGGCCACTCTACCTAGTCATTATCGAATTTGGGCTTGGTTCCCCCTTAATGGACGGTTTTTGCTCCAATGTAGAAGAGAAACTTGTTCTTTTCAACAACCCACTATCAAGCTAAGTTAAAATAATTTTGAGTCCAATGCCTTTTCTTGCCGTCCCATGCTGATTGATATTCAGCTCACATGCATGTGTCACCCATATTGGCTTTGAACATCAAACAAATCATTGAACTAAGCTGTAGCAATTGTAGCACAAATTTAGAACACATGAATTTTAAAATTTTAATTTAATCATTTCAACTAAGACATTTTAATATAATTTTTTTATAAACATATTCATAGAATAAAAAAATTTTTCCTATATCATATGTAAAAATCTTTTCTTTTTATTTTTTAATTTTCATCCACATAGTGAATGTTTTCAATTCAGTTTTATATAAATTATATCACTAATGTTGAGTGAGGGAAAGAAAATATTTTTAAATATATATATACACATTAAAAATATATATATCAAATTTCACTTAAGTTGATGTGATTTAATTATTCTAGCTCAATAAGAAACACTTACAAATGTGCTTCTCTTCGAATAAGAATTAAGAACAAAGAAGCAATTGTGATGGCCATAATCAATGTGTTATAATTTGCTTCAGTTATAAAATAGATAACTTTTGCAATTAGAAATTTGGGTGGTCTCAATAATTGTTCTTCATGATATGGAAGGCCACCATCCTCTTAACCTTTTTATAAAGAATCATCGTTTGGAGAATCCATTGGATTTTCTTCTCTTTCAAATTTTTTTTATTCTTTTTCTTTTTTTTTCTTTCTTTACACAAAAGGACTGCTTACGTTGATTCAACATTGCTGTCGAAAAATAGCATATTTTAAAATTACTATTTTTTTAATATTATACATGTTTGTTTTATAGTTCATATTCAGTGTTCATGTTTCCTATCAATAATGTTGTCTCTAAAATTTGAATTTACTTTTTCCCCTTAGGAGTGCACTGTGTTTTACAATTGCATCCAATCACTTGTTGGTAAAATATAATAAAATTTTTTATATTTAATATTATTATAAAAGAAGACATTATAGAGAAATAAATATTAAAGTAATATTTAAGATAACAAAAGTTCAAAAATATAAGTATGATGCAAACATCAAGGCCCATTCAGGAGCTCAACATAGTAGTACTGTACTTAGTCTCCTTAAAGGTTTAATCACTCATGCAAGATCAAAGTAGATTTGAGAGAAGATTAACTTAATCATACAAGAGTTCATGAAAAAAGAACGTAGCAAGCTTCAAGGAGATAAGATTGAGCTTAAAGAAAATCACAAATTCAAATCTTGGGAATCTTGGTTTGAAATCAAGAAGTGTGGATGTGAACATGCTTGGAAGATTTTATTGAGCATGAATAATCAAGTCAACATGCACCAATGAGGAGAAGTTAATTCAATTCAATTCACTGAAGCTGTCAATTTTCGACTCTAAAAAAATTATCTCTTAGCTTTAAAACACACTTTGAATCACCTAATTTTGAGTTTAGGAGCTCAAGTTATGATAGTTTTAGTGAATACTGCATAAGTAGAATTTTTGGACAATATTATTACATGAAATTTTGAATTTTGGGCTTTATTTTGAGTTTAATCAGATTAGGTTTGATTTTAAGGTTTTTATTTTTGTTATTTATTTATTCTGAATTTTACAATACTTTCCAGTATTTTTAATTGTTTAAAATTTTTATATTTTTTAGCCAATAAGAATGTAACACCCCAAACCTGACCTAGAAGTTAGGCCCGAATCAGGTGTGTCACATTAAACTGTTTTTCAAAATCCGTGTTTTCATTGAAAAACCCTTCTTGAAATTTCAAACCTTTTTGCCATTTAAAACTTGTACAAAGCCGCAGTTTGTATTTGTTTATTTTCAAGTAAGGTTTATTTAAGAAAATTTGTTACCTTCAAAACCTTATTGTCGCGGAAGCTTAATTTTAAACAATGATTTACAAAAACATGATATTTAAAATTTGAGTTGCGAAAAAACGTAGTGTTAGAAAATAGTTATTGTTTTGGAAAAAAAAATTGTGTTCTACTTCTACCAGATATAAATCACAATCACATAGAATCCCTAATTTAAAAACTAAAAATTTTAAAGGCCTTATTACAACCCGAATCTAAAACAAATTGCTTAAGTAAACGAGCAAAACAGAATAAAACATGTGCAGTTGTGTGGCCCTTTCTGAGTCCCTCACGCTCCGAACCGTTTAACGCTGAGGATTACCTGAAAGATTAAAAATGGGGTGAGTTTATGAAAACTCAGTGTGTAATCCCCTTATTAAAGGAACAATCAGTATACAGAAACAAAATCAGTCTAGGCCTGAGCCCTTTAACAGTAACAATACAGTGTGGGCCTTAGCCCAATACAGTAACGGTGGCAAATGGGCCTTAGCCCCCATCAGCCTCGGTTGGGCCTGAGCCCATATCAAATGGCACATATCACATATATCTAGGCCTAAGCCCATTTCAATATCATAAGCAGTATATGCAATGCATAAATACCCATACTAACCCTGCACTCCATCTCCTGTCCAACCCTACACTCTTGTGGGGATTAAATCGACCCACCGATCCTTAAATTCCTTATGTAGCATCGGTTGTGGCACTAACCAATATTGCAGCAGAGCTTCCAATCACAAAATTGGCTTATAGCCATCGGTGGGTCCACAGTCGTCTCATCGACTCGTGCGACCCTCACATATCAATCACTTCCCCCAATACAAGATCCAAGCCCCATGCAGTATGTCGTGTATGTAGTATGCCATACTCAGAATCAGTCATATATATATCATAAAACAAGTTAGTCATACACACATCTCAATTCCTCGGGGTATAACAGTTATTTTACCCTATGGGGGTATTTCAATAATTTTATCCATCGAGGGTATTTCGATAATTTTACCCATTGAGGGTATTTTCATAATTTTACCCTTTGGGTTTATTTTGGTAATTTTACAACCTTTTCAAAGGTCTATAGTCGCCTCGAGCGATACAAATAACCTAAATGGTCATAATGGAATAAATTGGCCAAAGTGGGCCCACACGCTCGTGTCGCCCACTAAGCCCAAAAGTACCCTCAGCCATACGATCGTCATGGCCGACTCATTATTTCCTATCCGTCCAAGAAAATTTTATTCGCGTAGGGCCCACGAGCCCATTGGGCCCACTCAACCCATTCCTGTCTATTTGGCCCAAAAATGGCCTAAGACCACGAGATCACTCGTGGTGACCTCTGTCGTTGTATCACTTATCCACACGTTCGTTTGTACGCTCGTGTGATAGTCATAGCTATACTTTCAGCTTTTCAGCATTTCGGGATTTTGACATTTGCTAATCTACAATTGGAGTGGTGTGTGTACACACCTTGTTGAAGAAAAATGCAGTAACCCAAGAGCGTAGAACCTTGAACGAATGAGAAATGCTTAATTCCTTTGGATCGCCAATTAAGAATGGATCTCAAGACCTCACCGATTTTTTTTCCTAAACAAAGAAACCTATAAGATTGGATTGTTTAAAAGAATAAGACTTAAGACCCCAGTATTAAAACGCAGCACCATCGACGAACAAGCCAACTTACCCCATTTAAAAAATTCAATTGAAAGATGAAAGGAGAAACTTGCATGCCTCTGCACTTCCGAGGAACCCCCTTGAATCGCAACGAGTGTAGTATGTGAGAAATGAAATAACAAGCGATCAATAAGGTTATTCGATTTGAGAAAGAATAGAGAACACATGTGCATTCGGTTTTAAAAGAAAAGTAGAGAATAGCTTTTGATCACTTACTGTTAGTCAAAACCTTTACAGTAGATCGACGCAGAGAATGATTAACCAAAGTGATTTTCAACCAGCTCAGAATAAAATATGAGCAAAAGTTAAAAGAAGAAAAACAAAAGGAAGGTTCGGCTAGGCTATGAAGGAATCCGATTGCAGAAGAAAAGAGGTAAATAAAAAAAATAAGTGTTAGGTTCGACCAAGAAGAGAGGAAGTAAATGGAAAAGATGCAGAAAAAGAATGACCCGAATGGTTAGTTTTAGTTCGGCACTAGAGAAAAAGAAAGAAAAAAGAAAAACCCCCAAATGCTAGAGAGAAAATTTGGAACCTATACACTCACTAATTGCCGAAATGCATACTCCAAAGTCCCCCTTAGGAGATTCGGCAATAACTTCTACAACTCAAACTCCCCTTTTTCCTCCTAAAATCACTCGTCCAATCCTCTCCTTGAATCCACCATAATCCACTCCTTAAATCACTCATTTGACCCATTCAAACTCTCCAACATAGAGTTTAAATCCAACACTAACTCTTGCCTCCACATGAGCAAAATAAATAATCCCATTTGCATACAGTGAGACTTGAACCTCTAACCTCCTTACCACACCTGTGACGCCACCTCCTTTCCACACTTGTGTCACCACCTTGCCACTACACCACAGACTCTTTTTTGTCATGATTTCACAAAAAAATATTTATAAAGCCTTTAAGCTAAGGCCAAGATTCACTTAAGAGCAAAATAAAAAATTTTGCTAAAGCCCAGGTTTGAACCCAGGACTTCTCCAACACTTCCAAAACTTCCTAAATCACTTGACCACTGAAGTAGACATTCATTTATGTCATTATCTTGCACGCATAAATTTTTATGTGATCCCACGTTCAATACCCATTTCCATCTAAGCCCAAATTTAGGGCGTTACAAAGAAAGTTTAGTTCCACTAGAACTACTTTTTATTTTGATCAATTAAAGTTTTATTATACTTAGGAGTTTTATTTTGATATAATTAGCTAGCCTATATAAAAACATTTGCATTATTCACTCAAGACATTATTGATTATTTGATTCAATACAGCTCTTTGAGTTTTTATGGTTGCAAGATATTTCTTTTTATTTTAGAAGTTGTTTTCTTCTTGAAGTTGTGGGAAGCTCCTCACACTTCAATTTACTAGCGCTTAGCCTTAGGGCTTGGTTAGAACCATTTGTGAAGCTTGTTGGAGATTCTTCTTCAAAGGGTTTCATAAGCTATTGCCTTTTCATCACCTTCCATCCAAACTTTTTTAATCTCTCCACGATCTTTATTAATCTTGATTGTATTTGTTTGAATCTTTTTATAACCTTCTTCATTTTGTTTAATTTCAGGTTTCAAGACCCAAAGGTTTCTTTGTTGGATTTAGTGCTTTTAATGTAGTATTTTCGTCTATGTATACTTCCATTTCTAGAATAAATTGGTTTAATAAAATATTCATTGATTATATTAATATTATTTGTATATTGGCCTTAATGGTTTTTGCAAGCTAAGCAGAATGGAAGCAAATATTGGGTCATTAACTAATACAAACAGTATTACGTGGTCATATTGTAATATAAAAAGACAACTTATATTAGTAAATAATCTAAACATGTCCTTAGTTTAATTTGAAATGAGCAAATCGATTAAAAGATTAATATGTCTTCTATGAAGTCAAATTAGAGAGATGTTTTGTCTTAAGCCTTGAACTGGATAAGTCCTAGAAGATAGATATTTATATGTGACTGACTAGAATGATACTACATTGGACAAGACCCGAGTAGAATAGATCGTAGATCCATTTGTGGATTTATTCATTTGTGATGTTCATAGTGTGGCATACCTTAATCCTGAGTGGATTATGGCCTATGCATGTATGACTCGTATACTTTGATGTAAGTGAAAAGTTGAATTCAAAAAGATAAGGAATCAAAATATGGTATGTTAGGTATACGACTTCTACAGTACATAGCATCATTCCACAATAATGGAATTCATAGCCCAACTAAAGGGTAAATGATATCCTTTAATAAGCATTACTTGATAGATGAAAAGTAAACGTGGTCACGGATAATTTTTCTTTGTGATAAATGACTTGATTCTTATTTGATAGTAATTGACTTTTCATGAAGGAAGATATAATGGTTATCTAGAGATAAAATAGGATCATATTGGGAGAATGGATTTATTCTAAATAGATTAAGGATATCCTATTAGGGTAACACACTTATGACAAGGTCATTGGACAAGCACTTATTAAGTAGCTTTCATAATGATATATAATAAGAGAGATGTAACACCCATTGCTCGACTCGGTCGTTAGACCTGAGTTATAGAATGCTATAGTAAAACAGAGACATTCACATGCAAAACCATCAAAGAAATCTATTTTCAAGTCATTATAATTCTATTCAGATCACACACATACAGTAGAAGTTATAACATAAATAAGATTGATCAAGTTTTAAAACAAACATCATTAGATTTAGGTGTTTTATAATTCTATTCGAAAATTTTTAAACAAAGCTAACCAAAGTTGTCCGCCAAGATGTCCGCCCAAAGCCTACCTACCAAACGACTATTTGTCATGTGTTCTTATTACTTTATTAATATTTTCCCAAAAAATTCACATTTATAAGTCTGCCAATTGTCTCAAATAAGTTAACATATTTAACACATGCAATTATTTCAATTTTTGGTGTACTAATTATCTACACCAACATTGAACAAGCATAATGAAAGAGTACATATAAAAATAATATACACAAAGTTCAATACATCATCTTTCAATACACATTCAATTTCAAAAAATAGACATTATATACATGACACTTAGCCCAGCATAGAGTTAAAATAATTCTACCGAAATAGAATTGGATAGTGTGAGTTGTGGATCAATCCACTCACCGAGTTAAGCATTAAATGTGCTGAGTAAGTTCATAAGTTAAAAGCACTAAACTCACCTCGCAAAACATTCATATATATATATAACTTAACTACATTTTTTATCCAGCAAACACATTCCACATATACAGGGTGAGTACGTCGCTTTCCAACATATATAGTATCCCAAACATGTTATTACTCATTCATACCTTATTTCAATTCATATAAATCATACCATCAACATTTCTCTTTTAGAAACATTCAGCCTGATGAATCAATATGAATAGAAAGGAATACATCGGTAACCATCCGATAACACGTTAGTTTGCTCATAAAAGTTATTCAAACTAATAACATGCTAGATTGACATAGTGCAAAGCTTGTAGGCTAAATATTCTCCCTCGATAACACGCCAAATTTCTCATAAAATCTATTCCAAATGATAACATGGTGAAAAGCTTGTAGGCTAAATATTTTCCCTTGATAACATGTCGTATTGCTCATAAGAGCTATAACACGCCAGAAACACATAGTGCAAAGTTCGATTTTAATCGTGAACACGGTTTAGAGAAGCTCGATCTTGCACAAAAGAAATAAAATTAAACATGACTAAACACAAAACTAAAAAAAAAATTACTAAATAAATGGAAAATTAAAATAAAATTGGGTTGCCCCCAAAAAACACCTTCGTTTAATGTCGTTGGCTCGACATATTTCATCATTTGACTCAAGTCAGATATCTAATCTAAATTTCTTCCACACCTCTAGGTGGAAGCTTTTAATGGTCTCCTGATAAAAGGTAGTTAAGGAGACCAATATGGTTAAATAGCAGTTTCAGTTTTCACTTCAGTGCTTGCAAGATAGGTGGCCAACGCTCAAATTAAGCAGGTGGTAAATTCATGTTATTAGTGTCATCCTTTAGATGAGTCAGTGCCTTCATCTTATGCAATTGATCCCAGAATTCTTCTTCAACCAGAAGATGTACTCCAAGTTGACTCAACTTTTCCTTATTAATGTTACTACTAGGAAATCAAATTGATTTAGTTTCATCGTGTAAGTCCAAAGAATCATATGTCAAAAAATCAATTGCATCCTCACTACATATCTCAAACACTTCACTAGGATGTTCTAACGAATCATAAAATTAAATTCAACTCCCTTACAGTCAAACTCCATAGTAAGTGTACTGTTAAAGATGTTGTTGAACTAACTTTATTTGTTAAATTATGTTGATATAAAAAACGTGTCTTTAAAATATAATTTTTTTTTGAACCAAGAATTCAAAGCATGAATAATATTTCAAAACTTCCAAACATCTTAGAAAATGTTTTAAACACTTAGAATATTTTTGACAAAGTTCTGAAAACAAATTTAAACTCTTGAACTTAATCAAAACCATTTCATATTAATTGAAAATTTTCTCCCTACAAGAAGTATCGATGTTTTCCAAAATTTATCGGTACTTGTAAATATTTTATCAATACTTCATCTTTTTATCGATACCAATTATGTTTTTTTTTTTTTGAATCAAAAATTGAACACAAATAATAAGTATCAATACCTTGAAAATTATATCAATACATATTAAATTTTATCTATACCAATTTTGCACTATGTTTTTCATGATCTATTTAAAAATGTCAAAAAGTATCGATACCCATGAAATTATATCAATACCTTTTACCAGGTATCGATAAATCATCTTTGTTATCGTTGGAAACTAATTTTAATGGTCATTGAATCAAGTATTAAATGTCTCTAGTATCGATACTTATACAGAAAGTATCGATACTTTTTATTGCAGGTGAATTTAATGGTCTGGTATTTTCATCCCAACGACTTTATTAATTCTACCAACAACCACAACGGTTGGAAACGAGTTAAAAAGTATAAATACCAGCTTCTGATGGTCCTACAAAAACTAGACATATAATCAAGCCTAAATATCAATCAATTCAACCTTCGTGCTCAATTCTTTCAAACTTTTTTTGTACACACTTGTGAGCTTTTATTGTTATTCTTTAGCCCAAGTGTAATCTTGTTTATTTGTGATTTATTAGCAAACATTCTAATCTTGTGAGGATTATTTCTTAGCTTTCTTCTTTGTAATTCTTTGAGAGGGTTTTTCTTAAGATTTGGGTAGAAAGCTTAAGAGAGTTGTAAGGTTAAACCTTGTCCTCAAAGTTTGAACAAATTACTGAATTTGGGAAAATCCTTAGTTGTGGAAAGCTATGGTATTGGAGTAGGAAATTGGGGCCGAACCAATCTAAATCTTTACGTTCATTGTTTCATACTCTTTCTTTGCTTCCACCAAAATTTTTAAAGGTCAATTCACCCCCTCTTAGCAATTTCGTTTTGATCGATGAAGCTAACAGATGTTATTTTGGTTCTTTCAGTGCTAAGGAATGGTCACCCTAATAAAATGTCGAAAGTGTCTAAAGAGTCATCATCCTCCAATATAAAACATAGAAATCTATAAGAAATACTAAGCAATCAACTTTAACCAAAACATTTTCCAGCACTCTCGCTAGGTAGACTATAGAGTTGTTTGCCAACCAAAGGCTAATCTCTATTGCTTTCTAAGGACTGGCATTAAGTGATTCGTAAATAGATAATTGCATTATGTTAATAGATGAACTTGAATCACATATATCTCTCTTAATGCCTACATTTCCTATATTACATGGAAATCATACATAGGTACTAGGATTTAGGGGGTATCTTATTCTAGATAAGAGCAGTTGCACTCTCCCCAAACTTACCTTTTCAAAATCGGTGGAATTCTTCTTGTTGGTACAAAATTCCTTTAAAATTTTCGCAAAACAAGGAATATTTTTCAAAATGTCCAATAATATAATGTTTTCCTCTTCTTTATAGAAAATATCAATGAACTTTACATTGTCTCTTTTGCTCTTATTTCCCAAAAAGCCTTCCAAAAAGGAGGTAGAATCACGACTAGTGTAGGAAGTGTGGTGCTACTTTTTCTTGTAGATTGTTATCCTATTTTTACGTACACAAGTCTTGTCCATTATTGTTACTCGAACGGGGCTCTAGAGCCATTCTGCTTCTATGAGCCATCAAACTCACGTTTTGGTTCGAGTTAAGCTCTGTTCAGGGTAACAACTCCTTTTAGGATCCCAATTCACACTTTGAGATGGCTAGATGACTTATTATGTTCTCCAATTCCTTTCTACTTGTCCTTGTTTCCTATTGGAATTCAAGATTTTTTTGCTTGATTTTGAAAGTGTTAGGGACAAAGGTATTTACAAGGTCTTTTAAAGACATACATGATTATTGTAGTTGTCGTATGGGTGGACTAGGTTGATAATATGGATTGAACTAATGTCTCATTCCATACCCTAAATTTGGGTAATCTTTCCACCCATGATTGTATGTGTCTGAGAATGAGTTGTATTGTCTTTGAGGCGGTCTACGGATGTAACAGCCAATTTTTGTAAAGTGTTGGAGCAGTGGTTTCAGGGCCACAAATCCGACGTGTGAGTTTGTAAATTTTATTATTTAATACTTACAAATAATATTTGGTTTAATGATAAAATCTGATTTAATGATTTTTGGTTAAATGGAAGAACAATTAGATTCTAGTGGTATGACCTTAAAGTCAAGTGATTTTAGAAAATGAGGTATCGAGATCTCATTTCTATAAAGTGAGCCGTAAATATTTTTATAAATATTTACGAAGTGTTATTAAGGTGGCATTAAAGTTTCGTTAGGAAATTTTAATGTTTAGATAGTTAATTAATTGAAAATGACTAAATTGT
>CM025255.1:21354928-21369920 GCA_013677275.1 Gossypium schwendimanii | reverse complement strand
TGATTAGAATAAGGTGTTTCAATCTTACTACACTTCTATTAGAATATGGTTTTACAAGCCTATAAATAGGCCTAGTCTACTTCTCTTGTAATCATTCGAATTCGACATAGATAATTCTCTTCTGTTCTACCTGTGGTATTTTCTCGAAAGGGTTTCCATGTAAAAATCTATGTGTTCTTTATTTTTATTTTTCTTTTCTTTGTGATATATTGTCATTACCAACATTTTGTATTTTACAGTTTCCTTTTGTGGTGATCTTGGGTGATAGTTGTTGTCTTTTTTCTAATTTGCATGTTTTTACGTTTTCTCTTCTTTTCATCTGCATGTCTTTCACATTCTTTTTGTTACTCATATTTTTAGTTGTTAAATCTTTTCATTTTTAACTATCATTTGGAAGGTTTTGGATCATATTAATGTTGCTTTACATTGCTCTTCTTCTCTCCTCTTCGTTGTTTCTCAAGTATCTCTAACCTTGCGTCGTCTGTTAAATTAAAGTCGTTATTTTGAATTCTACTTTCTTGAATTTATTTTATTAAACTAGTTTGTGAGTGGTGTTTTCTCTTCTGTTCCTATCTTTTTCTTTTCATATCTTTTTGAGAATTTACCTTTCTTCTATTATCCTTTTGTGGCTTTCTTCATTTTTATATTCTATAAGATCGTTTTCAAGTTATGGTTGTTATTCTCTTTTATCATGTTGTCTCATCACTGTTTTGTGATAAGTTCAGTTATGTTGGAGGAGGGCTATTGATCTCTCGAAGAGGAAGGTAGAGGTGTTCTTGATTCTTCTCGGGGTATAGTTTCAGGATTCTCCTATTTTATTTGATTAGCTTGTTGAGCAGTGTTGTTTTGACGTCGATCTCAGAGGCCCTACTCTCTGGTTCTTTTTTCTTATTTTTCTTTATTTTATCCCACTTTGTTTTATTTTCATTTTACCTTGTTTCCCTTTATTTTCTATTTTCATTTCATGTAATTGAAAAGGACTATATAAAGGACTGTTTTAATAATGTTTGGGGTGGTCTTTACCTCTTTTGTTGTTTCGGGTTGATGATAGGGTCTGCTAGTGAACTGCATTTTTCCATCTTTTTAGGATATTTCTTATTCTATTTGTTTTAAGTGATTCATTATTGTTTTCTATTATTTCCACGATCATTGCCTTTAATTTTCCATCTAGTTTATTTTCTTTTTATTTTGTGATTTTTCTGCGGCTGCGTTATGGGGCGGTGGTCTTTGGTTTTCGGTGGGTGTTTTATTTGTTACTGGTTTTGTTATGTGAGACGGGGTGTTCTTTGTTGAGCGGTGTGGTTGCTTGGCTTTCGATGTTAGGGCTGTGTATGTATCTTTGGGAGGGAACTCGTTATGGCCGACAGGGTGTTCTTTGTTGAGCGGTGTGGTTTTTTTTCTTTCTAAAATCCCTATGGTTCACGAAGGAGGCAGTGAACTTTGTGGCTATGTCGGATGGGCTGTTCTTGGTTAAATTTAGCTCAATGGAGGATAAGGAAAGGATTTTTAATATTGACCCTTAAAGTTTCGATCAGCGCTTATTTTTTATGGTACCATTCATTAAAGGTCAAGATATGAGCTGTTACATTTTTCATTATATGTCCTTTTGGATTCGTATATATAAACTCCTTTAGAACGAATGGATCGTCAAGTGGCCATTAATGCTGAAGGAGTTATAAGTAAAGTCCTTGCTATTGATTGTAGGGATAGGGAGGGTTGTTGGATTGAATACATAAGGCTAAGGATTAAAATGGATATCTAAACCGTTAAGACAGGTGGTTTACATGGTAGGGGCTGATGGAAAGGAAATTATGTGTGCTTTAAAATACGAAAGACCCCCTACATTCCGTTATCTCTATGGTTGTATAGGCCATCATACACAAAAATGCAAGCAATTCGAAGTTGTCAAATGGATCAATTTAAAATTCTAATACGAGAACTGGCTAATGGTTCAATTGGGGCAGCCAAATCAAGGGTCAGGCATATGGCAAAATGGAGTGGAAATCTTAAAGACAAGAGAAGGGAAAAAAGAATTGGGTGGAAAAATCAGAAGTTTAGCCAAGCTGGAGGGAGTTATGATTCCACAGAGAAGTAAAGAGAAGGCCAAAATAAGGGAAGAGGCTTCGGATTCATGCTCATTGTCAGGAAAGTGTGTTAACCGATTTACGAAGGAAAATGTTGGTAAACTAAGGAATAGGCGTAAAAAGCACAAGGATGGTAATGGGGAAGGGCTCGAAGAAAGACCTAATCTAACTGTTCGAAGGAAACTTTTAGAAGGAGTTTCTCCTTTCAAGGTGGCAATTGGCGACTAGCCCCACTTGGAGTCATGAAAATTTTATGTTCGAACTGTCGTGGGTGTGGGAACCCTGTGATAGTTCGTGAGCTGAGGCAACCTCTCATTGCTAGTGATCTTAAGGCTGTTTTTCTGAGTGAAACAAAGCTGAAGGCCAATGTGTTTGAGCGCTTTCGGGTTAGGTGCAAAATGAATAGGTGTTTCATGGTTGAGCCTGTGGGTCGTAAAGGTGGGTTGACATCACATGTTATCATTCAAAATCACTCAGGCCAACATATTGATTCATTGGTTAAAATAAAGGGGCAAGATCAACTTAGATTTACAAGTTTCTATGGCTACCCCAAGCTCAACCAAAAGCACAAATCTTGGGACCTTATTCAGAGAGTCGGGGATTTTGTTAGGGAAGAGTGAATCATTGGGGTTGACTTTAATGAGGTCCTTGATGATATGGAGAAAACTGGGGGGAGACGTAGACCTAGGTTCTTATGGATAATTTTCGAAAGGTTATTGAGGATTTAGAAGTGGTTGATATCAAGCTCGATAGAGGACTGTTTACTTGGAACAATAACCGTGAAGAAAGAAGGTTGGTAAAAGAAAGGCTCGATAAATTTTTGGTTTTGGCAAATTGGTTTGGGTGGGGTGTTGTTTTTATCGACAGAGGTAATCTGTCAAGCGAGCTCGGACTATGATGCCATTCTACTTGATACTTGGGGTAGGAAACCTAAAGAGGACATAAGGGATCTGAGGCTTTTGTTTAGATTCGAGGCCTGCTGGGCTAAAGAAAAGAAACTAAGGATATGATCAAAAGGATTTGGGGCCAGAGGAATGGCAACATTCTTAACGGCATTGAAGGGATCTGTACTCATTTGGGGAAGTGGCTGCACTGTCGACTCAAGAGAAGAAGTCATACGTGCTGATTAGTTGATCCGATGACAACCTGATTGATGGGTCGAATTTAGAGTCTAATATCAAGGTATTGAGAGCTACCTATGTAGAGATGGATCTTTTATATGCAGAGGAAAAGACTTATTAGGCCCAAAGATGTAGGATTCAATGGCTTAAGGATGGGGATCGGAACACTCATTTTTTCCATGCGTGTACATCTCGGAGGAATACAAGAAACAGGATTGAGGTTCTGTTTGATGCCGAGGGGAAGTGGATTTCCGATTCGAAAGGAATGGGTGTTGTGGCTAGGGGCTACTTTTGCTCTTTATTTAAATCAGAAGCTAGTGGAAATTATGAGACGATTTTGGATCAAATTCCTATGTACATTACCCCTGATATGAACTTGGCTTTGGAGAATTGAGTTACGAGTAAGGAGCTTATTAAGGCTTTCAATCAAATGAACCCCGCAAGGCACCGGGTATCGATGTACTCTCAGGTCTTTCTTACAAAGAAAACTAGGGTGTGCTGGGGAAGGACGTTCTTCAATTATGTTATAAGGTTCTCAATGGTAGTAGTGGTATCAAGGATATCAATGAGACAGTTGTCATACTTATCACTAAAATTAAAAAGCCTAAGGACATGACCCATTTTCGCCTTATCAATTTATGCAAGGTGATTTACAAGATGATTTCCAAAGTTTTGGCTAATAGATTAAAAACTATCCTGCCTATGTACATTAGCCAAAACCAGAGTGTTTTTTTCCCGGGGCGTATGATCCATGATAACATTCTTATTGCTCCTGAGCTTATGCATTACCTCCATAGTTCAAGAAATGGCCCTAACAAATGATTTATTATCAAGTTTGATACGAGTAAAGCTTATGATCAGGTCAAATAGGATTTCTTGGAGAGGGTGATGATTCGTATGGGTTTCTCAGCCAGTTGGGTGATGATGGTGATGTGCTACATTCATACAATCTAATATTTTATTAAATGCAACTCGACCCTCTCAAAGGAAATTTTTTCAGAGAGAAGGATTCATCAGAGGGATCCACTCTCGCCTTATCTTTTCGGAGAGAAGGATGACAATGGCGATGTGTTAAGCCATTAAGGAGATCTTACGTAGGTTTGAGATGGCTTCGGGCCAAAAGATTAACCTCTCCAAGTCTATCATTTATTTTAGCCTTAACACCCCTAAAGACTAGAGGCGACATCTTAGTGACATGTTGGGTATGAAGGTGCTTGAGACCAGGGATAACTATTTGGGTTTTTTGTTAATCATCGACAAGAAAAAATGAAGGCTTTTCATCATATTATTAAATGTTTCTCTATTAGGATAAAAGGCTGGTCAAAAAGGCTTTTTTCTTATTATGGTAAAGATGTTTTTATTAAAGTTATTTTACAATCCTTACCCACTTATTCTCTCTCGATTTTTCTTGTCCCCGGAGCACGATTGAGAAGCATTGGTGGGCTAGCAAGAATAAAGGTTGCGGGTAGGTGATGATGGCATGGGATGCTTTGTGTATGCCAAAAGGAATAGGTGGCCTTGGATTCAGAGATCTGAGGTTTTTCAACATTATGTTGCTCGGGAGACAAGTGTGGTGTCTCGTAAACCATAGAGATACCTTATGCTACCATGCTCTCAGGTCTAAGTACTTCCCAGATGGTGGTCTGTTCCACCTGAAGACGGTTGACAAACCTTCTTATTCGTAGACAAGCTGTAACAACCCTTAACCAGCCTAGACGTTATGGCTGAATCTGGGTGTGTTACAAAGAAGGGTTTTAAATTATGTCTTTTAAGTTAAAATGTATCGTTTTATTAGTTTACCAATCAGAGTTTTAATATCCAGAAAAACTTAAGTTTATAATATTATTTCAAACCATTTTAAGTTATCAAGATTTTGCAACGGAAGTTTGAAAATCGTTTTATTCGAAACCAAGCTCGTGTTTCTAAAAACCATTTGTTAAAACCATTTGTTTGTGTAAAGTGTTTTTGTCAATGCTGCGGAAAAGAAAGCAAAACAAAATCCGAATCCAAAATTTAAAACAATACAATCCAGAGAGTCCTAAAAATTACAAACTCTCAAGAAAAACCAGATTTTAAAATAAAATCGATATTACTAAAAAAAGTTCTCTGTCCAGTGGTCACTGCTGAGCCTCCATCGCACCGACGTGTCTAAGTCTATGAATTACCTGAACAGAACAGATAAACAGATCAGAGTATTCGTAAACTTAGTGCGTAACCAAGCATAAATAGTCATGCAACATACACAAAATTTCATATACAGTCAGATACAGATTCAGACCTAAGTCCATAACAGACATAGATATCTGAATCAGATAAATAGAACAAATATATAGAATCCTACCCCCATCCTTTACACACCATCTCCGACCATCCCATCACACCATGTAGGGTGAAAAGCACCCCCCATCCCAACACACCATATAGTTTTGATGTGACACATAACAGAATAATATGCAATCAAGCTGCCATAATATAGGCGAAAGGTCGCCGCACATATCACTTCCTCCACATATGAAAATCCCACCCCAAACACATATAACAGAATACAAAAATTAATAGAATTAACATGCTTAAAATGCTCGTATATAGATAACATATATACTCAAACAGAACAGTCAGGCATACCTATTAATGTCCTACTCATATCAGACTATCAAAATATCAGATCTCATGAATTAGGGTTTGGTTAGCCCTTACCAAACCAACGGTAGGCCCACAGTCGATCAGAACGACCTGTGCGACCCTAGGGAAAATTTTAGAATCCATGTAGGCCTACACGCCCGTGTAACCAACACACCCAGATTAGCCTTGCCCGTATAGCCCACACAGCCTAGCCTAAAACCCAAACGCCCATGTGGCATGTCCGTGTGGGCCCATACTCTCAATTTGGCCTAGCCCGTGTGGCTCACATGGCCACACTCACATCGTCACAAGGTCATGTCTCGTGTACGGCCAGCCACATAGCTAGGCACAAGCTCGTGTGGCGTCAACAGTGCCCTTTTTCAACTTTCACCGAACTTCAATTTTTCGTGTTTAGGTTACACATCTAGTACGATTTTGGTGCTACTACAATCCCGAGCCCATCAGAACCTAAAAATTGACATCGCACGCTCCCTAAAATCAATTTTAATCCATAACTTAACTGAACCAACAAAACTAACAATAGTAAAATTCAAGTGTTCAATACTTACCCAACTTCAACAAACCTGACTACAATTTTGCAAGAGGAGAATTTCGTTCCTCATGATTTGCTGCCAACAGCTAAAAACCACATTACCAAAAAGAAAGGAATAGAATCGATTTATAATAGCTAAAGAAAAAAAATTATTCCCTAGCGTACATGAAAAATCACCGCTTACACTTACCAAGCTGCACAACAACACTGAAGAACTAGAACACCGAGATTGAATTAAAAAAATTACGGCAGAAAATGGATAGCAAGGAAATAGGAATTTGTCAATTGACATGAAATATACAGAGAAAGGGAAAATTATCGTCAAAATTTTCTTGGGAAGTGAGAGAAAAGACAAAAACAAAAAAAAAATTAAAATAGATTCATATCCTACAAAATCTCAACCTCCATTACTCGACAAACTCACAGTGACCTCAGAATTCTAACTCCACCTAAACTCTCTTTGACAACCGGAGCAAAAATTAACACTTACTCCTTACCACTTAAACCAACAGGGTCATTCTATTATAAGTTTACCAGTAATATTTCATAACCCCACCCCAACAGGGATAAGACTAAGACCAAAAATAATAGAATTTACTAAAAGTGAGACTTGAACTCAAGACCTCATACACACACCCAAAACACTTAACCACTTAAGCAAATACATATTTGTGTCAAGATTTACAGAAACATAAATAAATTATTCAAGGCACGACAACTCTACCCCTTAAAAGAAATTTCAGCCTCAAAATTTACCTGACCCGAACAGATAAGGATACTGCTAACGTATCGAGTCCTCAAGCTCCCACGTGGCTTCCTTAGTGCCATGATTCTACCACAGAAGCTTAACCAATGGTATGGGCTTCCTCCCAAAACATTAATATCTCAATCCAAAATCTGAACCGACTCCTCCTCAATCATCAAGTCTGGTCTAACCTCGATCTCCTCAACAGTGGCAACGTGAGATGGATCAGACCGATACCGCCTCAACATCGAGACGTGAAACACATCATGGATACGGTTTGACTCTAGAGGTAGCTCTAACTAATAAGCAACTGGTCCCACATGCTTCAAAATCTAATACGGCCCAGTGAACTTAGGGCTTAAATTACCCTTACGACCGAACCGCAAAACTTCCTTCCATGGAGATACCTTAAGGAATACAAAGTCACCCACAGCATACTCAGTATCCCTCCTTTTGAGATCTGCATAAGACTTCTGTCTATCAAAAGTCGCCTTCAAACGATCCCGAATCAATTTTAACCTTATCTTCAATCTCAGAAACCAACTCAAGACCCAAAACCTAACGCTCACCTAACTCAGTCCAACATAGCAGAGTACGACACTTACGACCATACAGAGCCTTGTAAAGTGCCATCTAGATGCTAGACTGGAAATTGTTATTGTAGGCGAACTCAACTAACTGTAAAAAATCCTCCCAACTACTTCGGAAGTCAATCACACAGCTCCGAAGCATATCCTCCAGTATCTGAATCACCCTCTCAGATAAGCCATCTGCTTGAGGATGAAACACAGTACTGAAGTCCAATCTCGAACCCAAAGCTTCATGAAGTTTCTTCTAGAATCGAGAAATGAAGCGAGGATCCCTATCAGAGATTATCGAAATCGAAACCCCATACAGTCTTACAATCTCAGAAATGTAAAGCTTCACTAACTTTTGTAGAGAGTAGTCCATCCGAACCGGAATAAAATGGGAAGATTTGGTTAATCGATCTACGATGACTCAAATAGAATATTTCTTAGTGGGTGTCAAAGGCAACCCACTAACAAAGTCCATCGTCACTCGTTCTCATTTTCATAAGGGAATCTTAACAAGTTGAAGCAAACCCAAAGGCAACTGGTGTTTAGCCTTAACTTGCTGGCACATCAGACAACGAGCAACAAAATCTATTACCTCTCGTTTCAAACCCAGCCACCAATACAACTCACGAAGATCATGATACATTTTATTACCACCGGGATGCATAACAAAAGGGCTACTATGTACTTCCCTCAGAATCAACTGTCTCAGATCATAATCGTTTAGTACACAAACCTATCCTCAAAAACACAAAACTCTATCGTTATTCAATTCAAAATTAGAAGTACCGTCACTCTCAACCTGACGAAACCGTAGACCCAAAGACTCATCCACTAACTACTTTTCCCGAATCTGCCCAATACTTACAACTCGGCTAATAGAGCCCCATCATCAAACAAACTGAGACAAGTGAACACCGCCCTCAAATCTATCATCATTCTATGACTCTTGCATAGAAGCTTCTTAAAGCTCGACTATTGTGCATCAGTCCATACAAAAGGAACATTCTTGCATAGAAGCTTAGACAGAGGAGCTACAATCAGTGAGAACCCCTCAAAAAACCTCTAATAATAACTCGCACAACCCAGAAAGCTACAGATCTCATAGACATTCCTAGGAAGTTTCCAATCAAGCACAACCTCAATCTTTCTAGAATCAACTCAAATACCCTCAGCAGAAACCACATGCCCCAGAAATGTTACCTCTCGCAACCAAAACTCACATTTACTCAACTTAGCGTAGAGTTGTTTCTCTCGGGGTATCTGAAGCACTACTCTAATATGCTCATCCTCAGTCTTATAGTACAACAGAATATCATCGATGAAGACTACGATGAACTAATCTAGATACGGCTAAAAAACTCTGTTCATTAGATTCATGAATGCAAGCGGAGCATTCATCAAACCAAAGGGCATAACTAGGAACTTATACTGCCCATAATGAGTCCTAAATGTCGTTTTATGAATCTCAGATTCCTTAACACTAAGCTAATGATACCCAGAACGAAGATCTATTTTTGAGAGTACCATAGCCCCATGAAACTAATCAAATAGATCGTCAATCCTCAAAATTCGGTCCTTATTCTTCACAGTCAATTTATTCAACTATCGGTAGTCGATACACATCCGCATGGTACCACCCTTTTTCTTCACAAACAGAACTGATGCCCCCACAGAGACACACTAGGACGTATGAAACCACGATTTAGAAGCTCTTGAAGTTGAGCCTTAAGCTCTGTAAGCTCCTTCAATGCCAGATGATATGGAGCGATGGACACCAAAACTGTACCCGGTAGAAGCTCAATGCCGAACTCAACTTCCTAATTCGAAGGTAAACCTGATAACTCCTCGGGAAAAATATCCAAAAATTCCCTCACTATTCTGATATCCCCAACAGAAGAGTCCCTAGAAATTGAAACATTAACGTAGGCCAAATACGCCTTACACCCTCTTCGAACCAACTTCTAGGCCACTAGAGTGGAAATTACATTAGATAGGTAATCTCGACGCTCACCAATCGCAACCTCCTTCTTATCATCCTTGGTCCTCAGAACGACCCTCTTAGCCGCGCAGTCAAGACTAACTCAATGCTCAACTAACTACTCCATACCTAAATTTAAGTCAAACTCCCCAAATGGTAACTCCATCAAATTTGCTAAAAACATAGCCCTGTGTACATTCAACGGAACATTCTTATAAAGTTTATTTACCCGAACAGACTGCCCCAACGAACTTAGTATAGTAATCTCACTAGAAGTACACTCAATAGAAATTCCCAAGTTCTCAAAAATAGAACAAGATACATAGGAGTGTGTAGAACCTATGTCTATCAAAGCAATATATGGAGCATCAAAAACAAAAAACATACACGTAATCACATCAAGGGCATCTTTGTCCTCTCGGTGTCGAGCAGCATAAACTAGTGCAAGCTACCTCTCCTCAGTCTGATCAGTACCACTGCCCGGTGCTCTATGTCCTCGGCCCATACCATTACCACCCCTAGTCGATCCACGACCCTAGTGGCTGTTATACTGCCCTCTGAGGCTGAACAAAACACGATCTCAAAGCTTGCATCAGATCAACATGATGTAGACACTCTCTAATCTGGTGCTCCAATGAGCCACACCGCGGACAAGCCCCTAAACTCCTCCAACACTCGCCCGAATGGCGCCTACCACAATCACCACAAGGTTGAATCCTAGTAGGAGCAGCAGGAACTCCCACTCTAACAGGCCCATCAGGTTTGGCATGTTTCTTAGGCCTCTGAAAAGAACTAAAGGGCTCTGAATCCCTTTTATTCTTGCCTCTCTCATGGTTTCTATTCTGGCACTCCACACGCTTAACCTCCTCGGCGATCTTTGCCTTATCCACAAGAACTGCAAATTCTCGCTCCCTCTGTGGAGCAATCAATACCCTCAGACAATTTTTCAAGCCATCCTCAAAACGGACACATTTTTCATACTCAGATGCCACCATGCCTCGAGCATAACAGCTCAGTCTTAGAAAATCAGCCTCATACTTGGCCACAAATTTATCACCTTGCATGAGATGCATAAACTCACGCCTACGAGCATCCATATAGCTCACCCCCACGTACTTCTTCTAGAAGGCAGTCTTAAAGTAATCCTAGTTCAGACGATTCGATTGACTACCCTCCTCAACTTACAACCACCACTGATATGCCTTATTCCGAAGCAAAAAAACTGCACCCTTCAATTTCTACTCAGGAGTGCAGTTGATATCATTCATTATTCTCTCAGTGGCCTCCAACCATTACTTAGCCACAATAGGGGCAACTCTAGTGACGCCCTTAAATAGCTCAGCTCTATTGGACTGGAGTCATTCAGTTATCGACCCATGGCCCCTAAATCCAGAATAGGGTCCAGTGACCCTCACTAAAACCCTTAACATAGCTTGGGACAATGAGTCATCGCTAGCCGATTGTCTTTGAGACCCAATGTCAGTAACAGGTAAACCTGGTGTCTCACTCGTGTCTAAATTTTGCATATTGCCCAAAGAGGAAGACTCAACTCGAGCCCCCTTACAGCTCTCGTTGCAACCATGAATACCACGACTGCGAGTTCTACGAATGCTCATTGTATTTTCATGTTTATTTATATTATAAATTTTATGCATTAGTTCCAATGTTTATTAGAAGATATTTTATGCTTAAATTATCAGAAGTTTAGAAGTATTTCAGAGGTTTTAGTCTCAAACTAACTTAGTACAGTTTCAGAAAGTACTAACTACAGTGTTTTCTAAATTTAAAGATTCTTACAAGATCAGCTCTGGAGACTCGGTGTACCACATTCTTACTCAAAATGATCCAAATTATTTGAAAACCAATTCTTTTTCAAAACACAATTTTGGAACCCAAAATTCACAGCCCGAGTTTTGCAACTTGGCTCTTATACCACTAAATGTAACACCTCTAACTCGGCCCAGACGTTATGGCCAAATCTAGGTGTGTTACGAAAAGTGGTTTTAAATTATATCTTTTAATTTAAAACATATTGTTTTATTATTTTACCAATCGGAGTCTTAATATCCAGAAAGAATTGAGCTTATAATCTTATTTGAAACCATTTTAAGTTATCAAGATTTTACAGTGGAAGTTTGAAAATCGTTTTATTCGAAACCAAGCTCGTGTTGCCAAAAACCATTTGTTTGCGTCAAGTGTTTTTATCAACGTTGTGGAAAAGAAAGCAAACCAAAATCTGAACCCAAATGTTAAAACCATATAGTCCAGAGAGTCCCAAAAATTACAAACTATCAAGAAAAACTAGATTTTAAAATAAAATTGATATTACCAAAAATATTTCTCTGTCGAGTGGTCACCGCTAAGCCTCCGTCGCACCGACCTGCCTAAGTTTGTGGATTACCTACATAAAACAGACAGCACAGATGTAAGTTTTAGTAAACAAACATACATAGAATTTCATATACAGTGATATACAGATACGGACCTAAGTCCATAACAGATACAGATATCAAAATCAGATAAACAGGAGAGATATAGAGAATCTTACCCCCATCCTATACGCACCATCTCCGACCATCCCATCACACCATGTGGGGTTAAAAACACTAACCCATCCCAACACATCATATAGTGTCGATGCGACACATAACAGAATAATATGCAGTCAACCTGCTAGAATATAGGCGACAGGTCGCCGTACAGATCACTTCCTCCACATATACAAATCTCACTCCAAACACATATACAGAATACAGAATTAACATGCTTGTATATAGATAATGTATATACTCAAACAGAATAGTCAAACATCTCTATTAGTGTCCTACTCAGATCACACAATCATAATACCAAATCTCATGAATTAGGGTTTTGTTAGCCTTTACCAACCCTACAATAGGCCCACAGTCGATTGGAACAACCCTTGTGACCCTAGGGAAAATTTTAGAATCCTGGGTCCACATACCCGTGTGGACCTACACGTCTAATCTAGCCTAGCTTGTGTGGCCTACATGGCTACACTAACACAGTCACACAACCGTGTCTCACGCACGGCCACACGTATGACATTCACACAGTCGTGTCTTGCACACGCCCATGTGGTATCGATAGTGTCCTTTTTCAACTTTCACCAAACCTTAGTTTTTCGTGTTTAGTGTAAACAATTGGTACGATTTTGATGATATTGCAATCCCAAGCCCACCAGAGCCTAATAATCGATATCACACGCTCCCTAAAATCAGTTTTAATCCATAACTAAACCTAACCAACGAAACTGACAAAAGTAAAATACAAGTGTTCGATACTTACCCAACTTCTCGAACAAAAATGACTACAATTCTACAAAAGGAGAATTCCATTCCTCACAATTCACTGCCAACAGCCCAAAACTACATTACCGAAAGGAAAGGATAGAATCGATTTAGAATAGCTAAAGAAAAAAATGATTCCCTAGCCTACACAAAAATCACCCCTTACACTTACCAAGCCACACAACAACACCAAAGAAATAGAATACCGAGATTGAATAACAAAATTGCAATAAAAAATGGGAAGCAAAGAAATAGGAATTTGTCAATTGATAGGAAATATGCAAAGAAAGGGAAAACTAACGTCAAAATTTTCTTGGAAAGAGAGAAAAGAGAAAAACAAAAACAAAAACTTAAAATTAATATAGATTCATATCCGACTAAAAATCAACCCCTATTATCCCACTAACTAACCCACTAACTCACAACTACCTCAGAATTCTAACTCAACCCAAACTCTCTCAGACAACCGGAGTAAAAATTAACACTCACGCTAACTCATTACCACTCAAACCAGCAGGCTCATTCTAATACAAATTTACCAACAATATTTCATAAGCTCACCCCAACAGGGATAAGACTAAGACCAAAAATAACAAAATTTGCTAAAAGTGGAACTTGAACTCAAGACTTCATACACACACCCAGAACACTTAGCCACTAAAGCAGATACATATTTGTGTGGCATGATTTACATAAATAGAAATAAATTATTCAGGGTATTACATGAGCATTATGACTGTGGTTAAGGCCCTTGAGGTTGGTTTCAGATGGCAAGTTGAAGACAACAAGAAAGCAAGGATCAAATTGGATAGATAAGGTTTTAAAGGTCTCGACGGTGACTCCTTGAAGGATCATAGTAGCGAGATTTAGGAAAGGGTTGTTCGTGACTTGTAGGAGCCTAATAATAGTGCGTGGGATAGAGCCCATTTGTGGGAGCTATATGGTGACTTTTTAGGTGATCAGATTTGTGCTCTATCGATTATTTGAGATGGGTTGTTGGATAAGGTCGTGTGGTTCCATAACAGGACTGACTACTACTCTACGAAATCTGGTTACTCTTGGCTTATCCTTAATAAGATTGGGTGTGGTCTGGATCATCTATATTAGCATACTATTTGGAACTCCACGTCCTCCCTAAGATCAGTATATGTAACACCCCTTACACGAGACCATTGCCAGAGTCAAGCATGAAGCGTTATTGACCTAACTTACTAGTTTGGAGCATAAAAATTTGGTTTTAAAATTAATTCACTCATGTTCAATTAATATATCCTTACAAAGGACCCTCGAGACCCCAAAACATGCAACAAAAATGGTTTAGGTGCAAACCAGGAACATTAAAATTTTTTTGAATACTTAAACAAATCAAAATAATTTATTTTATTGTTCACAATAAAACTATCCACTCGCGTATTAGTCACTAATTTAATTATAACTCGAGCTGGAAAACTTAAAATTTAGATCTATTAATTTTTCCTAAAACCATACTTATATATCTTCTTACCATAAAATTTCTAGAATTTTTGGTTTAGCCAAATAGTACAGTTTATTCATTAAATTCTCCCTTGTTTCACTGTCTAATGGTTCTGACCTCTATTCACTAAAAACCAATTATCTCATTGTACAGAAATCGGATAATATTTTTGTTTATTTCTATTGAAATAGACTCACTAAGGAATCTAGACGTATAAATTATGCCTTATAATTATTTCTGTACAATTTTTAATGATTTTCTAAAATTAGAAAAGGGACTTCAAAAACCATTCTGACATTCTCTAACAAAAACTCAAATATCTCATAATATAAAATTCCTTTGCCTACACTATTTCTTTCATGTGAAAATAAACTCAATAAAATTTAATTCTATATCTCATTTACTCTCTATTTCCATTTCTACCATCCTTGGTGATTTTTCAAAATCATATCAATGCTGCTATCCAAAAACTGTTCCATTGCAAATTTTTACTCTTTTATAATTTCTTTGTATTAACTATCATTTA
>CM025255.1:21266828-21278480 GCA_013677275.1 Gossypium schwendimanii | reverse complement strand
TGGACTTTATTGTGGCGTTGACACCCACCTGGCGATCCATGAGAGCTGACAAGGCTCCAAAGTCCAAAGGGCTCTTCCACGCGCCAACCCTACGGCTCCACCCGTCCCCTCTTCATTCTCTCTCTTTCTTTTATTTTAAATTTTTATTTCTCCTCTTTTTCCATTTTTATATCCCAAAAAAGCCGCCACGAATGCTTAACGCTTCTCCAGTTTTTCTACACGGAAATCTAAAGTACCCCTACATATCTGATCCCGCGATTCTCTGATTTAGCATTTCCATTCCTTTTCTATTCTTTTCTTTTTTTTTTAAAATATAAATAAGAGATCTTTCGAGTATAGGAGGCTTTTTCTTCCAAGTTCTTTTGCATTTATTTATTTTTCCTTTTCTTTTGTTGATCGCATGAATTTGGGAAGCATATAACTAAAGAGAAGGAACAGGACATTATTGGACTGGAAATTTGAATTTTGATTAGTCAACATGGTTACTGGAAACTTATTTCATTCTAAAAAGAATTCATGGCCGCCTGAAGAATATGTCAGCCGTAATACTTTACAATTGGTAAGTTTTTTTTGTTTTGCCTCTTTTCTTTTCTTAATATTAACGGGGATAACTTTGTTGATTATGGCGTTCTTTTTTTCTAAGTTGATTTCGTTCTGTTTGGTTCCTGAGAAAATGTGTAAAAGCGGAGGAAAAAAAATAGTAGTAGTCTAAAAGTTAAGAGGAGCAAGGTTGTTTTTCCACAGAATTAGTTCTATCCTAAAGTAATAAGGTTTCAAATTCATTTTGTAGAAAATTTGAACTATTTATTTTGTATACTTTCTGCCTCTTATTTAATTCAATCATCGCGCTTGATTTTGTAGATAGCATATAAGACATGCCTTAGGAACTATTTAATTAATTTTTTACTTAAATATTTGGAAATGATCCTTTTTCTTTGTATTTACCATTAATGAGAGCTTGACTGCGAGCTTGCGTCTCGTCAAAATTCAGGAAAAAAAAAAAAGGATCGCTGGCCTGATACGATTCATGTCATAGATACGATTAGTTGATTTTTGCGGCTGGTGTCTGGTCAAAAACCTGTAAATTGTTAGAAGTAAGAAAAAACGCTTTGAACTTGATGCCAATTACAATCATTTCAGTATTCGTTTCAACTGTAGGGAAGAGATTAACAGTGATTCTTCTCAAATTAATACAGTTGGTTCTTCCTGATATTATTTCATATCTGATAATCTTAAATCAGCAATATGACAATATTCCGTCTGCATACATATGACTGAGTAAAAGGACTAAAAGTGACATTTTGATTTAATTTTGGGTCTTCAATGCCACATCTCTTTTATATGAGAACTATTTTATTTGACATGATAATCGTGGTTTTTATTTCAGATTAATTTAAGCTTTCTTCTGTACTGATTTTAGTGAATTTTTTGGTTTGGTTCTCTATAGTTTAATTTTGATAGTGCTGCCCCACCAAAACAAGCTTGGAGAAGAAGGTTAAACAGCCATGCTAATATTCTTAAAGAATTCAGTGTTACATTTATGGAAGCAATACAGATGGTAAGTGATAGAAGACCCTGCTTGACTGATTCCAGATAAGAGATAATTAATTCTGTATAGCAAGTATGCTTGATATCCTGTACTGGTTACCTTGGTCTGGGAATTTTGAAATCTCAGGTGCGATTAGGCATACGTCTATGGTCCTATGTCAGGGAAGAGGCTTCTCATGGAAGGGTAATTCTCTTGTTTAATTCAGTTTACACTCATTTGATATTCTTTCCACCTTTTAGTTTCTAGAAATAGGTTATTATTTCCTAGATAGCACAACTGCAGGATGAAGATGTTTCCTGAGTTTTTCTTTTTTATATTATCGTATGATTATGTGCAGAAAGCACCCATTGACCCTTTCACCCGAGAAAGTTGTAAGCCATCTGCATCTCAAGGAGTTCCACTGGGAGGGATGGGGTATTTAATCTGGTTAGCTACATTCAGTTCTTAGTGCTGGAACTTTTCATGTACTCTAATGGTGGCAAATCATGTTGCAGGAGTGGCAGTATATCCAGGGGTTTCAGAGGTGAGTTCAGGCAATGGCAAATTATCCCTGGAACTTGCAACATTTCACCTGTTATGGCTAATCAATTTTCTGTAAAGCTCTGCCCTTCTACTTATTTACTTGTTCGTGTTATATTTTTTTGAGTTTTTAACTGATTTATTTCAAGAGAATGATCCAAAACCAAAAATATGTATATAATATAAGATCGGTCAACATATGGTTTTAGGACTATCAGTTGAACTCATGTATATGCATTGAGCTTGAATTTTTCTTCTGATGAGACAAATTGACATTTTCGTTAAAAGGTTTTGAGAGGCAATATTTGAATTTTATAAGATGACATTCTTTTTCATTTTAAATCTAGCACCAATCATGTAGTTGCTGTGCACCATCAGTTATTCAATATTATTTTATTAGTAGATTATGGTTGCAGTTTTTCCAACTTAAATTTATGAAACAGATATGGCCAGTCCCCCCCAGATAAGGGATTACAAAAAATAAAAAATAGCTCAAGAAATGTTAAACCAGAATTTCTTCTTCTTGCTGGTTTGATTTATTTCTGATATTGTAGATATTTATATCTCGTGATGGAGGGAATAAGAAGTACGCATCAGTTTTGGCTCCCGGACAGCATGAAGGACTAGGGTAAGAAAGAAAACCCTGTTAAGCAATACTACAATCATTCTAAAAGAAAATGGATACTTGTATTTCTTTTCATTTTTGTGAGCTAAAAGAAATAGATATTTTTCATGTTTTTATTGACTGGTTGCATATGAGGTTCACCTCAAGTGGTATACGAGACCTGTAATTATGCATTTAACATCAAACTTTGACTGGTGCATCATATATATCTGTGGCTTGCAAAATTAATTTGATGATGTGCATGTAAGTCAGTAGCTCTCCTACTTTGTGTACTTTGTTGATTATCTTCTTTGGTCATTCTATCCT
The DNA here is from genome assembly GCA_013677275.1 of Gossypium schwendimanii. Classification (NCBI taxonomy): domain Eukaryota; kingdom Viridiplantae; phylum Streptophyta; class Magnoliopsida; order Malvales; family Malvaceae; genus Gossypium; species Gossypium schwendimanii. Next base: position 21,275,481 of record CM025255.1, on the reverse strand, counting down.
TGTTTGTTTCACTTTGTGAATATCATCATATCAAGGGGCAGCAGTTGATACCTATTCAACTAACTGAAAATTTTGCATGTCATTAATTTTAGCTGTTAATATCCTTATGAGAACCCAGAGCTGCAGGTTTTGATAATTATGAAAATTGTTACCTGGGAAAATTCTATTCAAAATTTGATTGAGCAAATAATATCCAGTTTGATTTCTATGTTCTAGTTCTTGCATTTTATTTATAACGTTAAAACTTCATTGCTTTGTCATTTTTTGACTGCAAAATTGCCTTCAGCTTGGTACTTATTTATTTATCGAGCTTGGTATTTGATCTCTGAACTTCCTCTTCCTTTCTAAAATTATTTGGTAAGCAAATGCTAGCTACTTCATGGTTGATAAGCAATTTCCTTTTCAGAGTTGGGACGAGTGCTCAGCGGAAAAAGGAAGGGAGAGGGTTCTTTGGGAGGGTGTGTTAATTCATTGTTAAATATGCAGTGTCCTTCATGATGGTGTATTTTGTGTATTCGAAGTGCCTTTATATTAATTTATTTTTCTTGAGAAGTTAGAAAGGTTCCATTGTACTTTTTGGGGCTTGCCTAGATTTAAGGAGTAGGGATTTTTCTTTCTTTCATCATCTTTTTGAAGTTTGGGACAATTTTCTTTATTAGAGATTGTGTAGATTGTAAGTGTAATGTTAGTTGTATGCTTTCTCAGCAAAACTAGTGATGAGGGTATTTCTTCATGGGGATGGAATCTGAATGGTCAGCATTCTACATACCATGCTTTGTTTCCTAGAGCATGGACAATATATGATGGTATTATTCAAACTTTCTTTGTTTTTAGAAGTCTTTATTTTTCCTTGAATCTTGTTTTGAACAATCTGTTACTTTTTCAGGTGAACCAGATCCAGACCTAAAAGTGTCCTGTCGACAGATATCACCTTTTGTGCCACATGATTATAGGGACAGCAGTCTTCCAACAGCTGTTTTTGTCTACACGGTATGTTTATTAAGCATCTAATTTCAAGAATTTAATGACTTGTTACAACAGGTTTTGGTCTTACGTACCGATTTAGAATTGATCTGTAATTGGTTATTTCTGAGAATATTTAATGGCCCATTTCTTTGTTTCATTCCTTACTTGACCATTACTTATTCTATTGCAGTTGGTGAATACTGGAAAAGAAAGGGCAAAAGTCAGCTTACTCTTCACTTGGGCGGTAGTTCATATTCTATGTTCAAACTTGTATAGTTTTACTCAAATCAATGGTAATACAGGTGCTTGTATGTTCATTAATCAATCTTTGTTTCTGCAGAATTCAATTGGTGGAATTTCACACTTATCAGGAGATCATGTCAATGAACCATTCATGTTAGTATGTCTTGTGTATGTTCTTTCCATTTGAACCATGCACTTTGGAAAATATCTTAACTTCCTTCCGTTTTATTTGATAGAGGTGAAGATGGAGTTTCTGGCGTACTTCTTCATCACAAGCAAGTCATCAAACCCTTATAGCTATATATGATGGTTGGTTTGCTGATTTCTCTTGGTAGTTCCATCCAAGTCTCAGCCCTTTTAACTACACACTAACTCGCAAATAATGGGAACATAAATGGAAATAGATAAAAAGACAACTCACAAATAATGGGGACAAAAAGAAATGGAAAAAGGAGCAAAATACAATGCGACTATGTTAGACTCTTAAATAAGCCACCAATCATTTCTAAAATCAAAAGTTTATATAATGGTAAAATTGCACTTTGCCCCCACAAAAAAGAAATTATTATTCATTTCTGGCTCCCCCTAAAGCAGTTTTCTGGCTTTGCTCTTGTTGACAATATTTGACCTTGGGAAGAAATGAAATCTAAAAGAAAAGGTTATGTTTAACTAATGACAATTAGTGGCTTAATCAAATTACATAATTTACTAAAAATATAAATTAAATTAGATTTGTATTTTATCCATTGCTAATGGATTTTTTAACTCTATGAGCAAAGTCAAGAATCAAACACATGTTTTCATACTAGGATTATATTTAGAAAAATAAAAATTAATAAAAGGTGTATGGGTTGGATTCTTAACTATGTTTGTGAAGTTAAAAAAAAGTCGCACACACTACATTGTAAGTGGATAGGATAGTTATCTAATTAAGTTGGGCTATGTTCTTTTGGGTTATATCAACATATTTGTGCTGGTAGAAAAAGTTGTATGACATTTTCTCGAAAATGAAAAGATTTGAGAACTCTACATTTTCCAATGGCACGTTGCAGAAACCCTTTGCACAAACTTTGAGATAGAACATTAAGAATGTTTGGACACCGTTCTTTCTCTTTTTTGTTAAAACTTGGAGACATGATTCATTACTAGGAATGTTGATGTGAAGGGGTATGCCTGATTATTGCATTTCTAAAGTGTCGGAGAGAAATCACTAGTTGCCTAATTTTTCTAGATGTGAAAAGGCACAAACCGTTCAATTTTCCTTGTCTCATGAAACCTGCTTCGCATGTTAGTAGAGATGAAAATGGATAGTGCAGATTTCGATATTTGTGGATATCTGATTTGCTTTTCATGGATTTAGATATTCTGGATCCGCATAATATTCAGATTTTGATATCCATTCTATGAATTCACTTACTTTTGCGGATAACAGATACAAATTTGGATATCCATTATTCGCATCCACTTCACTTTTGTGGATAACGAATTCAAATATCTGACTCTATTATTCTCTTTACTTTGTACAATTTTTATTTTATTTTTTGACTTATAAATTCAAATATTTTGTGATTTGAATATTGGACAGATAATTTACTTGATTAGGATTTGGATTCTAAGAGTTATATTTGGATTTAATACGGATAATAAATAGATTCAGATCTTATCGTAGATTTGTGGATTTGGATTTAGATATTACAAAAACTGCAAATTTTTTATCCGCTACCTTCTCTATATATTTGTGTGAATGCCTTAGGTGCTTGAAAGAAATACAGGAGGCTTATATGCAACAACCAAAAACTCAAACCAGTTGTATTGTATTTAGCGTATTATTATTATTATTATTATTATTATAGAATGACTAGATCTTTCAAGAAGGATTCCTCGTCAATGTTCTTATTGTCTCTTCCTGAAACTTCTTTTCTTCCTTCTCACAATGTCATTCCTTGAGAACTTGAGACCTTGAATTTTCGAGAATCATAGAATATTAAAATTAAAATTAGCTTGCTTAACTCCTTTATTATTAAGTTTTTCCTTGCTCTGTGGAAAATATTATATATTTCATGTTCTTTTCTTTAAATTTGCCTTGTTTTTTAATTAGCATTGAAATGTTCCTCCAATCTATAAGCTTCTTGGACATTTTCTTCACCGTTGGCAGTGAGATACTATTTGTTCATGTTTGGGCTTCAGAGTATTTATTTTAAATGGTCTAGTGTGATGATATATGTAACTTTAAAAATGAACATCAGCTGTCCTACCGATGCACTTCATTCTTCTTACAGTTTTGACCCAGATAGTGTTGATTCTGGCCAGTCTTAAGATGAGACGTGGCATAAGTTTGCCACAACATCAGTAGCAATTTGTATAGATGACATTGCCCTGTGTTATTATTTTTAGGTATAAAAATTTTTTGTCAATTTTATTTTAAAAGAAATAAAAAATATTTTACCTATGTTTTGGTCTCTCTTCTCTCCCTTTGTTGTTGGAAAATATTTTATTTTCTTGTTGGAGAAAAGAGAGGATAAAGTAAGAGAAAGGAAAAAAAACTAATTTTTCTGAAAGTATTCCTTGTATTTGAGAAATGAAGGAAAATTTGAAAATTTTCCAAATAAACATTCCTTTTTTGAAACCTTTCAACTTGTACTGTTAAGAATAAAGGGTTTGAACTTTTTTACATTTTTGTTTTTGTTTTTTCACTTTAAATATTCCTTATTGTTTCAACGAGTCTAACATGTCAATGCCAAGTAGGATCATGAAACTAATTATGCTTGATGGGATGGTATTTTGCCATGTGCCATCATATGATTGGTCAATGACCATCATTGAGAGTTAAGAATGTTTGGAGGAGTGGGTTATATTGTTAAACGAACCAATAGTGCAACATTGTACATATTTAAACTATAGGTATCACATTGGACAAATTACTTTGTTCAGGGGCTAAAGAAGACATTAACCATCCCTTATATTGTCTCCTGTTATCTTTGTTTGTGTTTTTCTTTGATTCATGATATATATGCATAAATAATTTGTATATATTGCTTACATTATGACTTGATTTCAAGCGTTTCTAAGAATTTTGGCCATTTCACAGGACTGCTAAGGGGAACCCTCCCGTCACTTTTGCGGTTGCTGCATCTGAAACACAGAATGTCAATGTAACAGTTCTACCCTGTTTTGGTCTAACTGAAGGAAGTTTTATAACAGCAAGGAAGATGTGGGGAAAAATGATGCAGGTACTGTTTCGTGTAAAAGGCTGTCTACCTTCCTTTTCATTTCATCAATCTTCCTAGCTGCAATTTTATTATGGAATTCAGTCCAAGGCATAAATCTTTACTTCATGAATTCCTAATAGAATCACTGTACTCTTTAGAGGTTTTCCATCCCTTATGGCTATCCTATGCATTTTGCTGACCCCCTGAGAGTTAAATTGTTGGTTTCTATACAAAGGATGGACAATTTGATCGTGAAAATTTCAATATTGGACCAAGCATGCCTTCATCACCTGGAGAGACATTGTGTGCTGCAGTTTCAGCCTCTGCTTGGGTGGAACCTCATGGAAAGTGCACCATTGCATTTGCTCTTGCTTGGTCTTCTCCAAAAATAAAGTTTTCGAAAGGGAGCTCATACCATCGGTATTCACAATGCACCTTTTTCCTTATCCTTCAATCATTAATGCATGCTCAGGTATTTAGTTTGCTGTGTTCACTACAGAGCTGGGATCGGATGTTAGTGGTATTGTCTCTTTAAAGCAGCTACGGCCAACATGAATTTAACGCCACAATAAATTCAAAACTTTACAGCTCTGAGAAACACCTATTATTAGTCTCTACCATCTGTCTTCGTTAACTTTTCCTTTTACATCAGGATGTTGAAGCTGTACTTTTTTTCCTGGGAGATAGCTAATATGTTGCTGATCTAGTGGACATCTGATGTTTTTAAATCTAGCAATATCTGTTTTGCTCTTTGTATGTGTGCTCAGTGGCATTTTTAAGTCAGTCATCTTATGTAATCCTATCTAAATTTTCCCTTTTCTTACAGGAGATACACAAAATTCTATGGCACATCTGAAAGAGCAGCTGTGGACTTGGTTCATGATGCACTAACAAGTATGGATCTGGTTTGAATATCCTTTTATTATCTTGGAGTATCCTCTTTTTACAAGTCATTGTTTATTTGGAGCCATGCTTTTCAATATAAATTTCTGCTTTTGTTTTCAGAACCTTTTAAGTGATACTAGTAACTGTCTATTAACTTCATATTTGAACCTAAGACCTATAGCATTTTGATTGCTTGCTTGTAGATTACAAGCATTGGGAAGAAGAGATTGAGAAATGGCAAAGCCCTATCCTCGAGGATATAAGGCTGCCAGAATGGTAACATTCCGTGCAACCTTTTATTTTTTACATCAATCTTATCTTTCACCCTCCTCTTATTTTAATTTAGATTGTCCGTAAAGAATGAATCTTCGCATATAGGAAAACCTTTCTCTTTCCCTTATGGGTACTAGATGTAAGGAGAGGGTGTATGTAATGCATGTAATACATTTATATAACAACTCAATGCATTGCTGATGCTATGCTGGTGCAAAAATAGACATGAAAATGTATGAGCACATGTTTCTCCGTCCTTATTTGCTAGGAAGAAAGTGAATGAGATGAAATTGGGAGATGGAGATGGAGGTCAAGGTCAAGGTCAAGGTGGGACATAGAATACCATGCATCTTTGACTCTCTCTAGGGGTTTTTACTACTCCTTAATCAATTTGATTTATGCCTTTGAAGCTGCATAATCATTGTTCTGCAAATTCTGTCTCAGAGAACACAGCATTCATGCTCTGTTTGCTTACTAGTGTAATAACATGAGGAAAAAGCTTATTTAACACATATGTTCTACAATAGTTGGACATGAAATAAAGAATAACAAGTACAAATTTAAACATGCAAATTAGAAAGATGAGTAAAAACTCTTGTAAAAAATAAGACCTCTTCAAAAAATTCATGTGAGTGGCTAAAAATTACTAATTGTATTAGTTTATAGCTAACTAATGACTAAAACATGTGGTACAAATAATCCTCCAACCAAAAATTTTTGGTCTGATATTGTTATTTGATTCTTATAAGCCACCAGAAAAAAAAATGTGTTTAGTTATAGATGTATCTTCCTATATCATGTTAGTTAGCTAATATTTGTCTTTTATTTGCAGGTATAAATTCACTCTGTTTAATGAGCTCTACTTTTTGGTTGCTGGTGGAACTGTTTGGATAGGTACTCATACTAGGTGCCCAGTTTTTAACATGTTGGTTTAGCTTAAATTAATTTTTGCATCCTGTAACTTGTAGTCTCTTGTATACTGGCAAAAACCCATACCAACACCTTGGTCAGTAAAGGTTGCTAACTTATTCAAACACTTGGCAGATTCTTCCTCGCCATCTGCAGATGTGAAAAGTGATCAAGATCCACCAATAAAAGTAGAAAGCAAAAATATAAAAGTAACTGAAGCTGAAATGAATTGTAGGCATAGTACTGGGTTTGAACATACTAGTACAAGTGGTTGCAACAGTTCAACCGGTGTTGGGTTAAAACAGAATGGCAGTTCAACTATTCCCAGGAAAAAACGAAGCAGCAAGCACTTCTCGCATCACTTGAAAACGGAGGATCAACTTGATGGCAATGAAGATGTTGGTAGGTTCCTGTACTTGGAAGGAGTTGAATATATCATGTGGTGCACTTACGATGTACATTTCTATGCATCTTTTGCCCTTCTTGAGCTTTTTCCCAAAATTGAACTCAATATTCAACGTGACTTCGCCAAAGCAGTTTTATCTGAGGATGGAAGGAAAGTAAAGTTTCTAGCAGAGGGTAATTACGGAATTCGTAAGGTTAGAGGAGCTGTCCCTCATGATCTAGGGACACATGATCCTTGGAATGAAATGAATGCATATAATATACATGATACAAGCAAATGGAAGGATCTGAATTCCAAGTTTGTGCTTCAAGTGTACAGAGATTTTGCTGCCACAGGAGATATGGCATTTGGTATTGAAGTTTGGCCTGCTGTACGCACTGCAATGGAATACATGGAACAATTTGATAGAGACGATGATGGCCTCATTGAAAATGATGGATTTCCAGATCAAACATACGATACTTGGACTGTTCATGGTGTGAGTGCTTACTGTGGTTGCTTATGGCTTGCCGCGCTCCAAGCTGCTGCTGCAATGGCCCAGCGGCTAGGCGACAAGTTCTTTGCTGAAACATGCAAAACCAAATTTTTTAGTGCAAAATCAGCATTTGAGAAGAAACTATGGAATGGTTCTTATTTCAACTATGACAGTGGGTCTAGTAGTAATAGTAAGTCGATACAAGCAGACCAACTGGCAGGACAATGGTACACATCATCTTCAGGCTTGGGTCCCATCTTTGATGAGTTCAAAACAAGAAGTTCCCTTCAGAAAATATTTGATTTCAATGTGATGAAAGTTAAAGGAGGCAGGATGGGTGCTGTAAACGGAATGCATCCGAATGGAAAAGTGGATGAGTCTTGTATGCAGTCACGTGAAGTATGGACCGGTGTTACCTATGCTGTCGCAGCAAATATGCTTCTTGCTGGAATGGAGGAAGAAGCATTCACTACAGCTGAAGGTATTTTCATTGCAGGCTGGTCAGAAGAGGGTTTCGGGTAAGTGTTTAACATGAGGATCTTACATTATCTTTGGTGACAATAGCCATCAATAGCTTGCTAATTTCACTGCTATCCCATCAAAATGATTGTGGTGTGAGAATCTCTATTTATTTCCGATTTCTTTTGCAAACAGATACTGGTTCCAGACACCGGAAGGTTGGACAACCAATGGGCATTACCGATCACTTATATACATGAGGCCTCTTGCAATATGGAGTATGCAATGGGTATTATCTCCACCTAAAGCAATTATTGAGGCCCCTAAAATAAATATGATGGACAGAATTGTGATTTCTCCGGCAACATTTTCATTGTCTCTTCCCGAAACACGAGTTAGAAAAATCGCAAATAAAACAGCGTGCTTCGGGAATTCTTCATTGCAATGTACATGCTGATCATCCTACTCATGTATGTAAAAAGAAGGAAAATGTTAAAGTTGTTTTTTGCTTGCTTTTAACCCGTTTCAGTAAAATTTGAAGCTGTACTGGCAGCTGAAGGAGAAGCTGTGTTAACTGCTCAGGGATATAACATGCAAAAAATGAATATAGTCATTCTTAGAGCAGATATTTTATCCGAATTGAGGGAGGGTTGTGTCGGATATATGGGATATATGTAATTTTTCATTATACTAATAGATTATATTATTGTATTTATGTTAATTAGTCCTAGGTTTTTATTTTAAGGACAATTAGTCTAGTTTTAATTGAGGTGCCTTTTCGCCCAAAAAAAATAAAAACGAAATTCAGGTGCCTTGGCACCGTGTTTG
>CM025255.1:21247497-21260814 GCA_013677275.1 Gossypium schwendimanii | reverse complement strand
AAATTGTGTTTCGAGAATTTGCAGGAGGAATTGAATGTTTATGAAAAGGAATTATGTCAAAATTTTTGTTAAAAAAATATATTTCAGATGGTTTGATAACACTTCTTACTTTGTTTTGATGATGAATACGGGTTAGAGGTGTTACATACATCATTTCCCAGATCATATATGGGCTTATGTATGCTCCAATGCCATCCAAAATTTAATTAGGATTAATTTGCAACATTTTTGAAATTTCATTTCAATTATAAATCAAAACAATTCAGAACTCACTTTAATCATCATAAATCAATAATCAATCATTATTCATAGCATATATGTGAAAATGAAACTTAAATCGGGTCCACGAGACCTTAAAAATAGTTTGGAAACAAATAAGGGCTAATCTGAAACAAAAAAAAAACGTGAAAAATTTCAAAACAGGGGTCACACGGCCGTGTGGCTAGGACATGTGATAGAGCCCAGGCCATATGGATCAAGAACATGGTTGTGTGGCCAAACCGTGTATAGTTGGAAGTTAGAGGTACACAGTCGTGTCTCCAGGCCATTGAACAGTCTAATGCCATGTGGAAAAACCTGCACCTAAAAATCAATAAGGCACATGGCCATATAAGGAGGCCATGTGTGGCACACGACCATGTGGTAGATCGTGTCCTAGGCCATTTTCAACCAAAATTACTTCAAAAACAAGTAATTTTGAATATCATTTCTTAGGTATCAAACCCAACAAATTTCCACCTATTCAAAACACATTCAAACATGTCAAAAACATACTAAAAACATTCAACCTAAGTGCCTAATCAATGTACCCTCATTGCTACTGCAATTCAAACATTTAGAATCCAAATCACATATATCGTTTCCCAATACACAAAACACGTACCTATCAAGCATTTCATAACCTTAAACCACAATCGAAACCAAACTTGGAAAGGTATGAATCTTACCACTTATATACATATGGTTAAAACATACTAAAAAGGCCAAATAAACTCAACCACAACATCACATAACAAAGCATGGAACAACAGGTCTAATAACAAGTGAATTTGAACTCCTAGTACATGCCACTTTGAACTCTCAAATTTTCTCTTTTGTAGAAATCTCTCACTCTTTTGTATCCCTATTCGGATCAAATTGAAACCCGAATTGATTAATTTTATTTGAAAAAAAATGATAAAGTTCATAACGAACTTAAAATCATTGTGTATATCAAAATGACTAGTATTATTATTACTGATCAGTAAAATTCACATTCAAAAAAAGGGAAAATTTTTTGGTTTTATGGTAAAAAATTCATTCATCTCAGTTATTTTTCAAGAAAAAAGAGAAGAAAACAGGGGGTCTGTTGAATTTCAAAACCTAAATCAAAGTAATCACAATTTATACCAAATCGATGAACGGATAGTGTGAGCTCTGACTTGAACTTCCAACCGACATAAACTGCTGATAATATAAAAGAAAAACAACACAATGAATGTAAGCAAATCTCTTCTTTGTAAGTTTTAAGCAAATATTTTCTTAGTAAGTTCATATTAAACTTAAACTTTAACTTTAACTTACCATAAAAGTTGTAACTTTAAAATTTTTCTATTAAAATTCACAAGCACAGTCTTGCATTCATTATTAACCTATACGTATCATAAATCTCACAAGGTTAGTGAGTTCACATATATGAAACTTATAACTTTATCATATCATAAAACATACACAAGTAAACACATTTAATATACCATTCATTCAACATTTATTTATTTAACAATTCACATTTCCATTTTAAGTGTTCATTTCAAATATCCCATCTTACATATCTATCCATATAAACAATTCATATAACACTTCATATAATTATTTCGTTTATCAATTTGTATATAACCAATTCTTATAATCATTTCACAAAACCATTTCAAATAGCCATTTCAAAGTGTTAACCTTAACACAACATGATTCAATAATTCATATTCAATAAACAACTATATACAAATATTCAGAATTTGTATTTTTATCCATTTTAATGAAACTATTTAATACTTCACAATCTTTGTTTTTCTTATGGAACTTTGTAAAAGAAGTCGATACAAAAGTCTGGGAAACAAATGATGCTCATTTGAGCTAATCGTATTCAAAAATGTACGTGTCAGGTTACCTTTCTGGATTAAACCAATGACAACACAAAGAAATAGCCTGGCCAAGGCTATATATATACACGCAAGGTTACCAACTCAGGTAAACCTTTAAAATGACAACAGATTACCAGTCCAAGCTAAATCTTCGTCACATGTATATTCGAGTCAACAACAAATGCTGGAGCTCGGTCCAAAACAAGAATCATTCAGAAATCTCATGTATGAGACTTTTACTTAATCCATCTGAATTATCACAAAATTCAATTTAATACCAAGTAGTCTAATTTCCATTTTAACAATATATATAATTAAACACAGTTAATAAAGATTTGTAACTACAAAAAGAAGAATAAACGTACCTAGAGAAAAATGGTTGCGAAAACAAGGCCGACGACTAATCCGTTAATTTATCTTTTCCTCGATTCAAGCCCAATTGTTACATTTCTTTATCTAAATAATAGTTTTCATTCAATTAATCCATTAAAACATCTCAAATAATTAAACTTAAGCTTATAATCCCTTTTAATGTAAATTTACAAAATTAACCCTAAAATTTACACTTTTTTGCAATTTAGTTCCTACACCCAAAATTTACAAATTAACCACATTTAATCAAAACCCATGTTAGCCAAATTCTATGTAGTCCTTATTCATCCCACATTTATCACAATTTCACAATAATTCCAAGAAGTTTTACTATTTTAACAATTTAATCCTTTAACAATAACATTACTAAAAATCACTTTACAAAACAGTCCTATTTAAAATCTAAGCTTAATAATCTACCATTACACTTCGAAAATACTTTAAACTCATCAATGGCATAATAAAAAATATTTAATATTTTTACAAAATAGCCCCTGTGTAACACCCTTATCTCAACCTAGACGTTATGACCGAATCTGGCGGTGTCACATGGTAGTGTTTTTCGAAAAAATGAGTTGTCGTCAAAAACCTCTTATCTTTACCACCTCTTTACACTCTCTTATGCTTAATTCCAAGACGTGTCAATTAATTTCAACGTGATTCATATTCAAAAGTTATTCTCTTTCAAAACGTTATTAATTTTCAAAACATCACTTATTGCGGAAGCTTTTTAAAACAATTTGCATGTTTGTGCGAATTTTGTTAAAATGTTTGATCCATTTTGAAAACTCGATTATACCAACTACTATCAGTTGTAAATCAAAACTATAAAAACCCCAAATTAAAAATAAAAATCCAAAGAGGCCATTATTATAGTAAAATACCCCAAAATAAAATCAAAATTATAACTAAATACTAAGTCGAACTAAATAGGTCGTGTGGCCACCGCTGAGTCCTCCGTCGCACCGATTCACCTATGTTGGGGATTACCTGTACAGTCAAATCAGAAGGGTGAGTTTATGAAAACTCAGTGTGTAATCCCATATAAAGCAAACATTCAGAAGGAAATTGCAATCTAGGCCTAAGCCCATTTTAGTACAGTTTCAGTTTCAATTAGGGCCTTAGCCCATTACAATACAAAAGCAATCATGCACTTGGGCCTTGGCCCATTACAGTATCAATATTCAGTACAATAGCAGATATACAGTATCAAACCCTACCCAGCCAGCCTCTACACTCCAACTCCATCCAACCCTACATTCCATGTGAGGATATAATCAACCCAACCATCCCTACACTCCAAAAAGTGCTGAATGCGGCACTAAAAGTAGTTGCAGCAGAGCTGCCAGTAACTTAGGCTCAAGGCATTTTAGTACACTTCCTCCGAACATTATAATTCACCAACCCAATGTAATGCAATATATAGATATAACATGCTGAAACATAATATCATGCATGTAAACAGAGCATACAGTATCAACTCATTGGGACATCATCAGGCTTAATCATATCAGTCATACCGTCATTCCAGTCAATTAGGGGTCTAGGTAAACTTACCGTCCCTACAGTAGGTTCACAGTCGACTTGGCTGACCCGTGCAACCTTATCAGTCAAACAGTGAAAATGGGCCTACGAGCCCATGAAGTTCGCTCGTGTGGGCTCACATGCTCGTGTTGCCCACATGGCCCAAATTGGTCTTGGGCTCGTGATCCATTTTAGTATAACTTATGCTAGATAACTATTCATATGTTTTTCCACTTTTTACTTATATAATCCTTCAAAGCTGTCTACTTGAGTCATTGTTACTAAATTACTTGTAACATAAGCTACAGAATTCCGAATTAAGATCCGCAAATTTTCCTTAAAACTAGACTCACATATCTTCTTACCATAGAGTTTTTAGAATTTTTGGTTTAATCAGTAAGTACAGTTTATTCTTTAAAGTTTCCCCTACTCTACTATCTGGCAGTTTTGACCTTTCTGCACTAAAAATTAATTATCTTCTTGTACAGATTTTGGATGATGTTCTCGCTTGCATATATTGAAAATAGACTCATTTAGAATTTTAAAAATATAAATTATAACCCATAATTATTTTTATACAATATTTAATAATTTTCGAAAGTCAGGACAGGGGATTCTGAAATCATTCTGACCCTGTCTCACTAAAATTCCATTATCTCATAATATGAAATTTTTTTTCTTACTTCGTTTCTTCTATAAGAAACTAGACTCAAATATCTTTAATAAATATTTTTTTCACCCTCTAACTTGATTCCCACAATTTATGGTGATTTTTTTTAAATTAGCCTACTACTGTTATCCAAATAGCAAGCAATATCAGCTTTTTGCCGAACCCCTTATTTTTGTGTTTCGGGTACACACCTGGTATTGATTGGTGCTACAACAATCCCCGAGCACTCCAAAACCTATAATTGACCAATTCCACTCAATTTATCACTTAATCGATCGAACTAAAACTAAATATGAAATGAGAAACGCATCCCTTAAGTGATAAAAAGCTTACCCCCAGCACCTCGAAACCGCTGGTTACGCAATAGCACGATGAGACCCTTAATCCACGTGAAATTGTGCTACCAAATGTCACAAACCCTTGAATCAAAGTTGGAAAGAAAATCGTAAGTTAAAGAGAGAAAAAACTCTACTTACTAGAACGTGCTACGAAAATTGACTCAACGGAGCGAAAGTGTGGTAGCCAACAAAAGAGACGGAAACAGAAAGAATAATGGGAAGAAAAAATTCGGGCTTGACAACAGAAAAAACAAAAAGGTGAAGAAGAAAGGGAGAAGAGATGGTGTCAGAAAGGTGGGAAGTTTTGGGAAAATCAAAATTTTAAAAAAAGGAAACGATAATGTTCAGAAAATCTGATAACCCCAAAATCTACTCCCCTAAATTCTCCCTACCAAACTCGCACTACTCAGATTTCCAATACAACTCAAACTCTCCAATTGACGAGCAAATAAAAATATATTTGTCCTTACACTCATGCAAGGATTCAAACTCTTGACCCTCTACCAACCAACACTCCCCTTAACCACCAGACCAGCAGGCCCATTCTGATAAGTACTTACAGACTTTTAATTAAAAGCCTACTAGCCAGAAATAGGGGTTAAGTCAGAAAAATACTAGAATTTGCCAAAATCGGGGCTTGAACTCAAGACCTCCTAGACTTACCCAGAGCATTTAACCACAAATGCCAATACACAATTGTGTCACATTTTCACAATAACAAAAATAAGAATTTTGGGGAGTTACACCCTGGGTTAGATAGATCAAGCTCCTAAGATTCCAAAAACATAAAAATTACAAGAAACAGACTAAAAACAACTTACCAATTAGCATGGTTAAGCTTGTCATGAGCTAGAACCCTTTCCCCCTTTTGTTTTCGGTTCTAATGAAGAAGATGACAGAATTCACATTTTCTTTCTTTTTTCCATGTTTTATTAAACATTAAACGTGTCATATATTATTTATAAAATAAAATAAATCATATTTTAACTAATAAACATTCCACCACCATCCATTACCATTAAGAATGGTATAATTACCATTTAAATCTCTTGACATAATTTCTTTATTTATTTTAGTTAATAGAAATCAATAAAGATCAGCTTTTATGTCTTTTATGATTTAGTCCTTTTTCTTTACTTAACTAATTAAACTTTAAAATTTCTGAACCATATTTTAGTACACCTATATAATCACTTCGTAAATATTTAATAAAAATATTTACATGCTCGATTTACAAAAACGATGTCTCCATACCTCATTTTCCAAAACCACTTGACTTTAGAGACAAACCACTTGAACTTAATGATTCATTCAAATAACAAAAATTATTACACTAGAATTTAATATAATATTGTAATTGACTCGTAAATATTACTATGTAATATTTACAGACTCACTAATTGGATTTGTGGTCCCAAAACCACAGTTTTCGATGCCACTAAAAAATGGTCTATTGCAAAATCTTCTGACGAATACCTGTTCGTCAAACCTATTGGTGAATACAAGCTCGCCTATCTCTTTGGCAAACTCTCACTCACCTGACACTTTGGCAAACTCCTGCTCACTAGTCTTCAAACTCCTAGGCCCTATCTTGGGATGTTACAACTTCCAAATCAACATTTTCAAGCATGAAAAAAATACTAAAAGACTTCCCTATGAACATTCCATATAACTAAAAAAAGAAGTTCACCAAGAATGTTGAGTTCGGGATTCTGAATGGATGCTAAAACTGATGTTCAATAATCTAAAAAGCACCTAACCTGCGCATAGGAAGCAAAATCGTACGATGATTAATATACCCAATGGTATTTCTATAATTAAATCAATAAAACATGGAATGAAACCAATTACATACAATCTATTTTGATTTCAAATACCAATTAATGTATGAACATCTAAACCAACTCTCATCCAATTTATCATTATATACATATACATATCTTAAGATATATGCCAATTTCATTATATAAATTATATATAAATTTTATCAATTAATCAAACTAAATGATTATTTCATACCCACATTTTAGTGCCAATGATATTCACAAATCTAATCAATTTTGCAACACATGGACATAATACACTTCATTTCCAAGTGGAATCAATTGAATAACAATTTTTTCATATAGGCCCTCAAGATCGTAAACCAAATCACATGATCTTTCACATGCTATCGATATTTCTATATTGTAACTCATTTTTATAGTACCAATTCACAATATCAATTTAAATTATATACCAATTATCAGCTTTATCAATTATACACCTACTAAATTGGCTTGGACTCAAAAAGACACATGAATCTAACCAATCACATCAATTTGGCACCTAGTGCCTCATCGGACCATTTCGAAGTAAATAAATTGCACCCGGCACTCATCAGTGTAACCAAAGCAAAAATGTGACTAGCACTTATCGACTCGTAGTCGAACTAACCCGTACTCAATCTATCTTATGGCATCCAACTATATTTGGCTCTACCCGAACAATTAATGGGGTACGATTACTCAAATTCCAAATATAGCTCAATTTATATGTAACACAACATACTTCATCCTAATACGAAGTCAATTTTACTTTCACAGCAAGATACGATATTTTTGAATCTATTCAATTTTGTCCATCTCAAATAAAGAATCAAATTGTAGCAATTCAACTCAATTTATCAGTTTCAGCTCACCTCAAAATCTTACCATGCAAAACAAAATTTATATGCAACAATTGAAGTGGTTCTAATTATAGAAACACAAACCAGAAACACCAAGCTATTCGTCGATGACTTTAGCTTTTCATTTCCTTCTCGGGAATCCGAGTCGATGTTAGCTACGAGTTAACATAAACATACCACATCATCAGTATAAAACCAAATTCACAATCAATTGTCATTTGTACAAATTTTGCATCTTATTCAATGTAGTCCCTAAAATTGGGACTAACATAATTTTCAATTTATAGCTCCATATTGAAATCCAATTTCACTATGGTCCATTAGGGACCTCCTGTTTCTTATTTATACAACCAATTTTACATCTTATTCATTTTAGTCTCTAATGTACAAAATCATCACTTAACTTCTCAATTTAGTCCTTTTTCACCTCTAAGATTAAAATCTATCAATTCAACACCTAAAACTTTAAATTGTCAACTATAGTAACTTTCAAAACTTTAATTGTTTTACAAATTGATACATGGGCTAGCTAAATCATGGCTCCCATGATCACAAAAACACCAAAAAAAAATTACAAGAAAAAGACTAAATTAGACTAAGCAAATTGTTGAATAAAAGCTTGACTATTTTGGCTATGGTCTTTTTCCTCTTCAAACCCTTTCAGTTTTGGTAGGGAAGATGATATCTTCTCTTTCTTCCAACTGATTTTAGTTTACATACATATATTAACCTTTTAATTAAATTTTAATTAAATATAATTACCTTTAATTAATCTAATTAAGCTTAATTTAATCTAATTAATAATCGTCCACTACTAATATTTATTTATAGTATATTTGCCTTTTTGAACATTAGGTTAACTAAAATTTAGGTCCTTGATCCTTTTACCAATTAAAACTATAGTGATAACCTTTTACAATTTAGTCCTTGGGCTCTAATTAATCACTAATTCGAAAAAAATACTTACCCATAATTCAATTCACCTATATAATAACTCCGTGGATATTTCTTAAAAATATTTATAGGATTGATTTACAAAAACAGGTTCCTGAAACCTCATTTTTTGATACCACTAAATTTGAGTCAATACAATTTCCCCCTTAAGAAATTTCATCCTCGAAATTTACCTAGAAAGAGGTGGGGTATTGGGATATTTTTGTTTCCTCAGGTACCCAAGCCGCTTCTTCTGCACTATGACTACGCCGTAAAACTTTCAGAAGTGGAATCCGTTTATTCCTTAGGTCTTTTACTTCTTGAGCCAAAATTTCAACTAGTTCCTTCTCAAAGATAAGTCAAGCTGAATTTTGATTTCATCCATCGGGAAAATATGAGATGGATTCGAACGGTATCTCTTAAGAACCGATACATGTAATACGTTATGTATCTTCTGTAATTCTGTCGATAATGCTAGCTGATATGCCACTAGTCCAATCCTTTTCGTGGTTTCGAAAGTTTCAATGAATCTAGGGCTCAACTTCCCTTTGCGACCAAACCATAGTACTTTCTTCTATGGAGAAACCTTCAGGAATACCTTATCACTCACCAAGTACTTGATATCTCTCTGTTTCAAATCAACATATGGTTTCTACCTATCAAATGTTCTTTCAGTCTATCCTTGATTAGTTTAACCATATTTTCAGCTTCCTGAATTAATTTTGACCCGACAATTTTCTTTCACTCAATTCTAACCAACAGATAGGTGTTCTACACGACTGGCCATATAATGCCTCATACAGAGCCATTTGAATACTTGACCAGAAACTATTATTATACACAAATTTGGCTAATGGTAACATTCCCAGCCTAATTCAAAATTGATAACACAAGCTCTCAACATATCTTCTAAAATTTGAATAACCCGTTCTAATTAACCATCAAACTAAGGATGAAAAGTCATGCTAAAATTCAATCTTGTACCTAAAGATTAAGGCAACTACTTCAAAAATCTTGAAGTAAAATAAGCATCTCAATCAAACATAATCAACATAGGCACATCGTGCAATCTAACTATCTCATGAATGTAAACTTCAGCTAACTTCGAAAATGACTAATGAGTTCTAACTACTAGAAAATGGGGAGACTTCGTCAATTGATCAACTATCACCCAAATGACATTTCTTTTGTTTAGAGATAGCAGTAGGCCAATTACAAAATCAATCATAATTTGCTCCTATTTCCATTCAAGAATCGAGATAGGCTGAAGCAATCTAGTTGGAACCTGACGCTCTGTTTTTACCTACTGACAGGTTAGGCATTTGGCAACATATTTTACAATCTTCCTTTTCATATTGGACCACTAATACATTTCCCACAAATCATGATACATTTTCACACCACCAGAGTGCATAGAAAAGGGACTATTGTGACGTTCGCGAAGTATCAACTCTTTCAAATTAGCCACACTAGGGACACAAATTCGATTACAAAATATAAGGCAATCGTTATCATCAATATTAAAATTCTCAACAATACCTTGTTAAACTAGATTCTTTTTCTCAGACAACTTAATATCGATAAGTTGTGCCTCTTTCGTCTTATCAAACAACACCAGTTTGATTCTCAAGTCAGCCGGTAAGCTATCATTATTGCTAATGCTGAGCTGGGCAAACATTTCCCTCAATTCCACCACTGCCTTGTGGCTTAACATATTAGCTACAACATTAGCTTTTCCTGGGTGATAATCAATGACACAGTCGTAGTATTTCAATAGCTCAATCTAGCAACTCTATAAAAAACTTAGCTCCTTTTGAGATAAGAGGTATTTAAGACTCTTATGATCAATATAGATATGACACTTTTCACCATACAATTAGTGCCTCTAGATCTTCAGAGCAAAAACCATTACAACAAGCTATAAATTATGCATCACATAGTTGTATGCATGCATTTTTAGTTGTCGGGACGCATACACAATCCCCATGTCATCCTGCATCAAATCAAAACCTAAACCACTCAACGAGGCATCACTATAAAGCATAAAATCTTTCCCGAATTCAAACAAAGTCAAGATCGGTGCTTCAATCAACATCATTTTCAGCTTCTGAAAACTTTCCTAACATTTCTCATTCTAAATAAACAACACATTCTTTTGTAGTAACTTCGTCATAAGCATACCTATCTTACAAAATTCATTCAAGAATTTTTTGTAATAACCAACCAAACCTAGGAAACTCTGGAACTCTGACACATGTTTCGATGCTTTCCACTGAAGGATAGCTTCAATAATTTTTTGATCCAATTGAATTCCTTCGGCCGAAACAACATGTCCTAGAAATACTACCTTAGGTAACCAGAACACGCACTTACTGAGCTTCCTGTAAAGTTGCTTCCCTCACAATACTTGCAATACAGTTTTGAGATGCCTCTCGTGCTCGACTTCTGATCTCGAATATATTAGGATATCATCGATGAATACCACTAGGAATTGATACATATAAGGTTGGACTAAGCATGATAAATAGTGAAAGGTCAATTATCTATCTAAGCAAGGTCCCACAGACATAGGGAAACCAAATTATGTAAACATATTGATGTGTTCATCATTGTTCTAACAATTGTTTTTATAAAATTTTGTGGTTTTTAATCAATTATTTTTATAAAATTTTATGTTTTTAATTAATTTCTAATAATTATTATAATTTTTAATCAATTTTAATGATTTTTTTATATTTTTATAATTCTAGAATAAATCTAGACAAACGGCTATCTAGATTCAAATGAACATGAACAACAATTTATCCAAATTCATTGCGTACTTTTTAAAAAAATAATTTTAAGATGATTTTTTTTGCTGATGTGGAAATGCCATGCCAACAACTGACGAGGACATGGCACTACTGCATAAGCATTCAACAATGACACAACACTACCACGTTATCAATCACAATCACATGGCACTATCACGTCAACAAACAATGCTAACGTGGAATCTGTTAATGGCCACATCAGCATTGTCGTTAAATATTAATAGTTAACGTTAGTTAAAGGGCCTATTTGGTCAGTTTTGTTAGTCTAAAGGCTTTTTTGGATACAAAATTTTCGGAGGGCCTTAAGTGATTTTTTTAATAATCTTATTATAGGGTCGCAACAATGTTGGGTGTGAGTGGATGTTGACCTATCAGTATCTCAAACGAACTTTGATTCGTGGCCCCACTTCACAAAAAATTGTAAGAAAATTAGACCACATCCAACAACTTTGGCCAATCCTTTTGAGTAACTCTCACATAGTGCCAAAGGTATGTCTCAAACAATCTATTCACTCATTCAAATTTCCCATCAGTTTGTAGATGCATGCTAGTGGAAAAATTCAAGTCTGAGCCTATCAATCTGAACAACTCCGTCTAGAATCAACCTGTAAATCGGCCATCTCGATCACTGATGATAGACAATGACACTCCCTAATATTTCACCATATTTCTAAGGAACAAATGAGTTGCCTCCTGAATAGGGCACTCCTTGGTTGGTGGAATAAAAGTTTCATACTTGGAAAACCTATCCACTACAACAAAAATACTCACAACCTCATCAAATTTAGGCAAACCCACAATAAATTTCTTGGATATACTCTCCCATGGGCATTCTGGAATGGGCAAGGGTTGTAACAAACTAGTAGAAGTCTTCAACTATACTTTATCTTGTTGGCACACCAAACAAGTTTTCACATAAGTCTTCGCATCATCACCCATGTGAGGCCAATAAAAATGATCTTCCAAGAGAGCCAAACTGTGATGCGTAGTTGGATAGCCAACCCATCTTGAATCATGACATTCCTTCATGACTTCATTGTGCAAGTTCCTATATTGAAGCACATAAAGACGATGCTTCCGAGTGTATAACAATTCTCCTTCAAGCCAAAATCGCCTTGTTTTTGCATCCTTGGTAAGCTCAATCAAATTTTAGCTGTGAGATCATGGGACAATCCCTCTCGAATGCGCTCCAATAGAGAGCTATCAGGCTAGCTGATTGCTGCAAACTCTATCTTTTGGCTAAGCGCATTAGCCACAGTGTTAGCACTCCCTAGCTTGTATTTTATGCTAAAATCCAACTCTGTTTGGAAAACCTACCAATGAGCTTACTTGGGAGACAACTTTTTCGGGGTTAGGGAATAACTATTTACAACATTATCAATGAATATCACGAACCTAGAACCAAGCAAATAGTGCCTCTATATGCGCAAAAAAATGCACCAAAATAGTCATCTCTTTTTCTTGGACCATATATCTCCACTCCCTCTTATTAAGCTTTCGACTCTCAAAAGTAATTAGGTACCCCTCTTGCATCAGTACTCCCCCAATCGCATAGTGTTCGAAAATTTGGTTTGGAAAACACAGTGAAAAATAAATTTACGGAAACTAGAGTTTTTTTTTTCCCCCAAAATAAGATCTTGGTTGTGATATCTAAAGTAATAAATAATTCATCAAAATTGTACATTTTCGATTCATCTAGGATGAGCGCTTCAACCAAGTAGCCTTCTCCGCTATAATCAAGGTCACATCTGTCGAGTGAGGGCTCGCTTCAAATAAAATAATCACAAAAATTACCAGTGGGGTAATTTCACAATTTCTCTAAACTTTTGGGTCAAGTTGTAAATCAGAAAAATATCTCTAGAAATTTTCTAAAATAATC
>CM025255.1:21171123-21201987 GCA_013677275.1 Gossypium schwendimanii | reverse complement strand
TTCTATTGAAAATAGACTCATTAATAATTTAAACATGTAAATTTTAACCCTTAATTATTTTTCTCAAATTTTTTATGATTTTCAAAAGTTAGAACAGGGGAACCGGAATTCATTCAGACCTTGTCTCACAAAGTTTATTATACCTCACGGTTTACAATTCCATTACTACACCATTTCTTCTATGAGAAACTAGACTCAATAAGATTTAATTCCATATTTTTTCATCCTGTAATTTGATTTCCACAATTTATGGCAATTTTTCAAAGTTAGCCTACTGCTGCTGTCCAAACAGCAAGCAATTTTGGCTTTTTGTCTAATCCCTATTTTTTTTTACATTTCGGGTACACACCTGGTTTTGTTTGATGCTAAAAGAGTCCCCGAGCACTCCAAAGCCTATAATAAAGATACTCAACATCAATTTAACATATTTACAAGCGAATTGACAACCAAGAATGAATAGAAACCCAACTTACTACCAATGATAACCCTCCGTTTAACTATTGTTAAGACGAGAACACTGAATTCACCAGTCTGAGCCTCCCCCTACTCCCAAATCGCAGAGAAAAACATTACCACTTCAGTCGTTAAGAGATTCATTACAGAAACAAGGAGAAACACTTACTGAAACTAAACGAGCACTAACCGCATGCGAAAACAAAGGAAAATAAATGGATTAGGGAAAAATCATGAATAAGAAAAAGAAGAGAAAGATGGAAAAACTCAGAGAATTTGGCAAGAAGAGAGGGAGAAGAATAGACGGCAGAATTTTTTTGGAAAAGAGATTCAAAATTTGGTCATAGGGAAGAAAATAAAATAAAGTCCTGATAACCCCCAAAATCCCTTAATCTTCTCCCCTAATTCCCACTACACATCCATTACTCAGAATCCCACTATTACACAACTCTATCCTGAAATCTGAGCAAAAAAATAATACACTTGCTTGAATAAGGATTCGAACACAAGACCTCCACTATAATAACACACCATTTAACCACCAAACTAGCAGACCCATTCTAATGTAGTTTACCCAACAATCAAATAAAAGCCTACTAAACTCTGTAAGGCCTAATTCATTCAAAATACCAAAATTTGCCCAACCGAAGGCTTGAACTTGGGACCTCCCAAACACTCCCAGAACACATAACCACTAAAGCTGATAAATATTTGTGTCATATTTTCACAATAACGAAATTAGAAATTTTGGGGCGTTACACGTAAGTTCAATCTCTAAGCCAGCTGCCCTTTGCTATAATTTACTTGGACGTTCGCCTAGCGAGGAGAAATTTACGGGTTAGAGGTTTTTATGGCTGAAGGCCAATTTTGAGCATTTACAGAGTATTGCCACTGAATGGGAGATGATGTATGCCGTTCGAGCATACATTATGCACATCATAGGGGGTGTACTCGTGCTGGATACAAACAACAACAAGGTCCACTTGATGTACTTGCCCCTATCATCTGATTTGCATGACATCTGTTCGTATAGTTGGGGGCCTGCAATGCTAGCTATGTTGTATCGTGAACTTTGTTGGACAAAAAATCCTTCTGCAATGGACATAGGTGGATGCCTCATATTGCTGCAGTCTTGGGCGCTTTACCGGGTGCTATTCTTGGCATCCGTTACTCACCAAGAATATGTATTTCCACTCGTGAATAGGTGATAAAATTTTACCCATTATAGCAATTATTTGACATTTTTGTATAATGATATTATTCTAACAAGTTTTTTCGTAGATGAAGTACTAATCTAGGTATCGGGAGGTCATACACGGTTCCAATATCCTATCTGATAATTGAGAATCATGCTGGAGAGGGGGTAAGTTATTCCAATATTCGTGATATTTTATTACATTATCTTAATCAACCCACGTTAATATAACCATGTTATTAATTGTACAGTTCATATAGATGCCCTATTCTTACACAGAAATTGCGGCTGTTATTCCCTTGTCAGCCCATATCCACTCAGATCTATGGTGCATTAACACACCCATTATAAATTTCCAGACAGTGGAATGGTATCACGAGGGTCAAGTTCTCTGGCAATTTGGTTGCATACAGTATATCTTGGCCCCGCCAGTATAGTTGGGGGACATCGACGGGATTAACAAAAGGAGGAAACATGGAAATAATTGGGCGGTAGTACATCAACAATATATTGCAGTGTGGAACAACAGCATGGGGTGGATACCTCGGATGGATCGTTATTTCGATCTGCAGCCCTCGTTACAGTACATACAGTGGTACTCTAAGATGGGGAAATCGTATTTATTTGGTGGGCAGTCAGTGATAGTCCCCCTGTACATGACACGACTTGGGCAACCGTTCCATCCCCTTCCAAATCCTGCATCCGAGCCAGACACAACGCCACATTTTGAGGATAGTTCTTATCATCTAAACTTAGGTTTGATGACTATTTCCCGGGCTCATCAGGGCACAGGTATCATTTAGAGTTTGATATCTTAAGCCCACTACCACAAAAGTACTCCACACCTCTTGGCCCATTACCACTGCAATACTTCACTCCTCTCGGCCCAAGTTTATCGATGATATTTGGGGCATATGATTTTTCTTCTATGTTTAGCACACCCTTAGGTTCGGGTGAAGAGAACGTTGATCGTCGTAATCACCCGCAACGTGAACTCTGACCACAACAAAAATATACCCCTAGGACCACACCATCAATTTTAGGGGTTTTTGCAATTTAAATAGTCAAGTTTTGTATTTATTTAATTGTAGTAAAATATAAATGCAAAAAATATAAACTTTGTAATTTTAAATGACATGTGCTGGAACAAACTTAGAATAAACTTTGTATTTATTTAATTGAGATTCACTGGAACAAATTTTTTAATTTAAATTAGATTCATTGCAACAAAATTGGAACAAACTTTGTTATAAATTAGATACAGTAGAGTACATTAGCTCAATTTCTACTCGATTGCGACGATTGTCCAGTATGGTAGGTTCGCTGTAGGTAATTACTCTGATTATGCCCAGCTAATCCACATACGCCACAAAGCTTCCCATTGGTTTTCTCCCTTTGCCAAGTTGGTGGTCATATGACCATAGTGAAACCCCTCATCGAAACTTTAAGCCTATGTTGTAGATGTATCTGTTTCACCTGTCGAAAATGTGTGTTTGTTTCACCTTCCATGTCACTCTCAAGTCGAGTCATCCTTTGTCGGAAAAGGTGTGGCTCTAGCTCGTATGTTGTAGATGTATTAAGAAAAGATAAGTTACAGTCTCGAGTTAAAACATTAAAACATATATTGAAAAGATAAGGTCATCCTTTACCCATTTTCATAACTTGTCTCTATCAGTCTGCATTCTTATACTCTCGGTGGAAGTTAGCCACGATGTGTAAGATGTAGTAAACGGATCTCTATGGTACACCGGAACGCCTAATGGTGGCAATTACTCCTTTCCCTCTATCGAATATGATGCAAATATTATCGTCACTAACAACACACCTTTAACACCCTATACTCGGCCTGGTTGGCAAGCCTGAATACGGGATGCCACATGTAACACCCCTAACCTATATTCGTCACTAGAATAAGGTCACGAAGCATTACAGTAAAAATGTAACTTTAAAACATACATCAACATGCATATCTTCCCTTAATCGAGCCCTCGAGGCCTTTGAAATGCTTTAGAAATTATTCAAGACTTAATCAAAAACATTTGCAACATTGAAGAAAAATTTAGAAAAATTGAACTGCACGGGTCACACGGCAGTGTGGCCAGTTTGTGTGACTCACATGGCTGAGACACACGCCAGTGTCTCAGGCCATGTAACAATCGAATTATGGACATACAGCCGTGTCCCAGCCCGTGTCCGTGCCTGTGTAACTCTCTAAGTTGGGTCACACGGCCAAGCTACACGCCGATGTTCCAAGCCGTGTACTAGGCCATGTAATTGCCTGACTTGTAACATTTAAAACCTATGGGGACACACGGCTATGTGTCACACATGGCTAAGATATACGCCCGTGTGGACATGAAATTGGCCAAAATCAAGCCATTTCCATCACCCATTTCAAGCCTGTACCTACAAGCCATTTGCACCCTTGTTCAAAGCATCAAAACATACCAAAACATGCATGAAATGACCAATTCACTATACCATTATTCCATCCAACCAATATGCAATTTTAAGCATGTACCTACAAGCCATTTGCACTCTTTTTCACAGCATTAAAACATACCAAAACATGTATGAAATGACCAATTCACTATACCATTATTCCATCCAATCAATATGCCATTTCAAGCATGTACCTACAAGCCTTTTGCACCCTTGTTCAAAGCATCAAAACATACCAAAACATGCTTGAAATGTCCAATTCACTATACCATTATTCCATACAACCAATATGCCAATAAGGCACCTCAATCACAATTCATCAAACATATCTAAACATACACAAAATTGACCATATCTCATTCATATCCAACTATCTCATTTCTAACTCATAACATAACCTAACTTGACCACATTGCAAACATACCATCACTTACCAACTTGGTCATTAAAACATGTATCAACTTAACCATATAACACCCAACCACAAGGTATCAAAAGTACTAAAAGTACCATAATTTTAAAGCAACATTTACATGCCAAAATATCAACAAGCCATTAAACATAGGTCCACCTATACATGCCATTATAACATTGGCCAAAATATAAAAAAATATTGATATATTAGCTGGATAGTGTGATAGATCTCCGACAAGTTTCTAAACTGATCGAGCTTCCGATAATCTATAAAACATAGGAAAGAAAACTACATAAGCATATAATGCTTAGTAAGTTAGTAAATCATGAATATAGCTTACCATTTCAATGCATAACCTTATAATTTAAACATGATTCAATCCAACATAAGCATGACACAAGCCTAAGCATAATCAACAACCCATGTTAGTACTTTAACTCATAACTCAATAGAATTATCACATGGTAAGGTAGATTACATGAACATAGTGCCATTGAATTCATATTTTCCATAAACATAAATATGCATACATTGATCATTATCATTTCATACCCTTCCTTAAATTCATAACATAGTCTATTGTAACACTTACCATTCCTTCCCTTTTCATGCCCATTGAACCACTTAGAATAACATCGGATATGCGGGAAAGCTCACACAAAATGTGCTAAACATATGGTCAAAACCATTCCTTTTCTTTTCCTTTATATTGTAGCTCACACGAGCTGTAAAATGGGTCTGCTCACACAAGCTAATGATCGGAATGTAAGCTACATGATGTCGTTCACACAAGCTGACAAACATCTACAACAAATTCAGGACCTTAGCCATCGGTAGGACATTCAAGACCAACACTCAAAACATGGTAACCCTAATGACATGTCATTTGTATCTTATATATTCCTAAGGTTTAGATAGGACTCGATAATTATCATAACGTCGTTGGATTTCCATAATTTATTTACATGATAAATAGCATAATAACACATATATTAAAATAACATTAAAATATGTCAAAATAAGATCAACTAATTCGAGGCTTTAGCTTTTCCTCGATCTAGACTCGTACGAGATTTATTTTGATCTAAATAAGCAAATTCAGTCCATTTAATACTCATACTATTCAATTTAGTAAAAAATTCATACTTTACAAAATTACACTTTGCCCCTAATATTTTAACATCTTTACAATTTAGTACTTAAGTTTGTAAATTGAAATTTATGCAATTCATCCACATTTCACGCTAGCCGAATTACCTAAGGACTTACATCAACCCATACAAACCATCATTTCACAAATTTATCGTGATATTTTACTACTTTTACAAATAAATCCCTAAATGATAATTTCATCAAAAATTACTTTTCAAAACTTGTTTATTTAACAACAAGGACTCATAATATTTCATTAAATTTCAAGAATCATGCAAACATGCTCATGGAAAAACCCTAAACCTTTAATTTTTTTGCAAATTAGTCCCTGGGCTAGCTAGATTAAGCTATAATGACTTTGAAAACATAAAAATAATTAAAAATGGGATAAATTTCACTTACATGCAAGCTAAGAAAGTTGGCCGAATGCTTTAAACCCTAAAATGGTGTTCTTGGTCTTCAAAATCGGTGGAAAGAAGAAGATGAATGAAAAATGGAATTTGTTTTGTTAAATTTTAGCCTTAATGACCTAACTACCGAAATAACCTTTAAAAACTTTAATAATTTCAATAAAACTAATCCATGAATGTCCACTAACTATATAAATAGTCTATTTACTATCTAAGTCCTTTCACTTTAAAGTTTCATAGCTATTTGATACCTTTAGCTACTAGAACTCTACTTTTGCTTCTTTTACGATTTAGTCTTTTTTACTTAATTAAGCATGCAAACCTCAAAATTTCTTAATGAAATTTTTATACAACCTTATTAATAAACCATAGACATAAAAATAATAAAAAAATAAATATTTACTCGTCAAATTTGTAGTCCCAAAACCACTATTCTGATTTTACTGAAAACGGGCTGTTACACCACACCACCGTCTCGTCTCATGCACATCAAATAGGGAACTAGATCCAAGCAAGCCGATCTTCTTTTGTTAACCCGTATAAGTTTTAAGTCATCCAATTAGTTAATTAACATTGTTACATGCAAATCATTCATTAATCAGTCTTATATATAGTTAGAATCATGTATAAGTGCTATTTAGCAAAACTTCATAAACTGCTTGTAGGTATCGGTACTGACATTTAGGTACCGATATTTTCTTTGAGTGGTATCAATACTAGTTGGAAAAACAATACAAAAGTAGCTTACTATTTTCCTTCCAAAAATTCCAAATATTAAAAATTATCGGTACTTGTTATAAATTATTTATACTTTAGCCCCGAGTATTGATACTCGAGATAAGGTATCGATACCAAGTCTCTATTCTGTTTTCCTATACATTTTAATTCACAAAGGTATCGATTTTCAAAGCCAACTATCGATACCTCTACTACTGAAGGTAAAAATGCAGCATAGAAGAGCAAATAGTTCATTTCAAATAGTTCCTAAGCAACATGCATCAAGTAATTTGTTTATTTCATCATGCTATGGCTTAATCTATTAGTCCAAAGTGTCTAATCATCCAAGCAAGAATCATTATGCCAACATCAATGTTTAAAAATTCTAACATAAAATAACATGAAATTCTTATAAGCCAAATTAAAATGTTTAAAGATCAATAGCCCAAAATAGTTTTACCACATTGCCTATTTCCCCAATACGAATATAAATAATAATGCACCTGCGATAAATAACCAGTCTACCTTGGATCACTCCCTTGGAACCACACCCCCCACACCGTGACGTCGCTAATTTGCATATGTTGAAATGAGTGGATGAGCTTCAACATGCTCAGTAAATGCAAGGAATTTCTACCACACAAACATAACATCATGCAACACAACCAATCATTTACTCACAGGTACCTTATTCTTAAGTCTAACATCATATAGTATTACATCATGCACCGTCTAATAGTTCAATCTCACAACGCATACATACTCATTCAAGCATAGAACATATTCCACACGATTGTATAAAATATGATAAGATGACACTTGGATTATGAAGCATAGAGTGAGCTTTATCATCACACATCGGATACACAGATCTCTATTGCACCACATAGACTATAGAGTCAAACATGTCCCAAAAGTGAAGCATTTAGCTAACACTCTCCTTATTTCCCCTCACAGTTCCCGTTGAATAGAGCTTAGCTCACATTCCCTTATCCCTACAAACATGTCCCAGGGCCTCAACGCCCAAAACTACTATGCATATAAGTGAGTACTCACAATCCTATGGCATGCCAACTATATCCAATGGTTCCAAGATCACAAGACCAAAATATCCGCAAACAACACATATTACTTACCGATTATCCGTGCACTATCACTACATATTAGCATCTTTTGCAAAACACTAGCATAGCCATTTAACAGATATATTACAAATTTATTTTATGTATATAATTGCACTTTACACAATAATCACCACCATACTCACTTATCACGTTTCATGCACAATACGTAACCACAAGATAATTATAGATTCAAGAAAACTTACGCTCGGAACGTAGAGTAGGGGTTTAGGCTACATGTAAATCCCCAAATAACAAATGACTCATGTTTACGAGTAGCAATTCCATACACTCACCACCTTATGCTTTTGTCGAAAAGCTGAAAGTTCAACTAACTCTTCCCTAGCTCGTAGCAAGCTTTAACGAAACCGAAGCTTTGCACACAAAAATCATACAGTAAACACAATCAAATAACAACCAAAAATTCACTCAAACCAACTAAAACACAAGCTTTAAGCTAAGTTCCCATGTAACTTGAACTATTAACATAACAAACTTTAAATTCTAAATCTCGGTCTATACTCAATATTTTTGCCTAAAATCAGTTCAGTTCATCCAATTAATCATCCATGCCTAATTCGCAATCTTCAAACTAGACAAATCTACTAAATTCATGGTATCAACATTTTTTGACATCTTTTAGGCAATTTTCAAAAATTTATTAAACCATGATAAATCATTAATGAAACTTCAAGGTAAGTTTAAAAACCTTCTAATCATGCTAAAACAAGCTAAAAAACACTTTGAAACCATGTTTTTATACAAAATCCCAAAATCCACCATTAATGGCTCGATTTTTGAATTTTATTTAAAACATGCGACTTGAGGGCTAATAATTCAGTTTTAAGGACTAGATATCATAAGAAACTCATAGGAATTCGAAACGTTACCTTTGATAGAAGATTAGATGAGTTTTGACATAATTTTGAAAAACCCACGTTTGGAGAAGATGATGAAATCTATGGAGCTTTGGGTGTTTTTCTTGAAGATTTATGATGGTAAAATGACTTGGGAAAGATAAACAATCAAGGTATTGTGGTATGAGAATAAAAAATCAATTTAAAACTCAAAGGGAATGGCAAGGGCGGCACAAGATTGAGAGGAGATGAAATAATTGTGAAAACTGTGGGTAGGGGTGATTTTTAGGTACAATTTTAAATACTAGTTAAATTGGTACATAAATGCTCACTATTTTGACCCTTTCACAAATAAGTCCCTTTTCTAAAATTAAAGACCTTTAGTACTCATTTTCAAAAATTGACTTAACTTTATGAAAACCATTGTCGAAAACATTATCAATTACCAACCTTATGAAATTTTGAGCTCATCTAGGCCAAAATTCCTAAAATATCACAAAAAACTCTGAGGCCCTATTTTGGAGTGTGACAATACCTCCGCAGGTTCGTCAGGAAGAATTTCCATGATTCTATGTTCTCCTTGCCCACAATGAAAAACGCTATTGGGAGCACATTTTTGTTCTCGTCTTAACCAACCATAATAAGCATGATCTGTGTATATTTTCCATATAGTCAGGTCTCGTCTACCTATAAAAGCAGCTTGCAGTGGGGAAATGCTCACACGCATGGATCAAACGTCTAGAACATCTGTTAGAAAATTCTTTTTCCTGATTGTAGTTGGCCATCCGAGCCGTAATAAGGTCGTGTCTGCAACTCAATGACAGTCCCTGACATGTACTCCCACATAGCGACTATCCACCCTTGTAGCTCATTATACGATGCATTGATATCTTCGTACAATTGCTCCATTATCATCTATTTAGCTATCCATGCTTTTCTGTATGATACTCAATACTGGAATCGTGCTTGTATTTCGGCAATCAGTACCAAAACTTTAATGGTCGACATGTCCTTCACCGTTGGCATGATGCATGTACAGATAGTTTTGGAATTAAGTTTTCGGTGGTCTTCTGTCATACGTGTTGAAGTACATGTGTGAGACCCAACAAATTTTTGTATCTCCCACATCTACGACTTTTGGATAAATGCAACTTGTACCAACCAATTGTAGCCTTTTGTAAACTTCCAACACTCCCCAATATATAATGTCGGTTTAGACACAACGACTTTGTAGTCCACTGACACATTCATGCTATACCGCTTAATGGAAAATACACACTCTTCCTTACTTTCAAATTTTTGGCCCATAAACAACTCCTCAGGATCAGAATCTACGACCAGCCTGTGAACATGTAGTTCGGAAGCACGGTTGTGTACGTCATAATACGTCAAGTCTAGTTTCTGATTGAAGACACATCAATGTTTCCATCGTCATTCGTGCCTTCATCGTCAATATCATCCGGGACCTCGTTCACATCGGGATCACTATCACTATCAACCACATGATCAGAAGGATCACTACTATCATATTCATCATCATCAACCACATCAGTCTAGGGTGCAGCATTAAGATCGATGTTAATCTCGCATACAATCGATTGACTATCAACGTACGATGTTGGAACCACCATACACGGCTTTTGAGTTCAATGTTCTTCACCTAATTGAGTGGGATCTTCAGTAGCTCCACACCAGCTAACTCAACAAATAACTGAATTGGTGCATTTTGGTCACTCCGATTCCCACAATAAAGAGCGACCATTGTCTCCAAGTCTTCATCATCTACAAGTTCCAACTTGGTTAATTTGATGGGATCTGTCGAAATTGAAAACTTGTAGAAAAATTTCAAGATTCTTCTCCCACAACGATTAACAATTTTTGCACTAATCCTTTCCTTCATATCATCAAATGTGAAATTTTTATTAAATCTCATTGCTATTTGTTTGCGTAATTCAAATATACATCTAACTGTTGTTGTCAAAATTACTCTATCGAAATAAACACATGCGAAAAACTGATTATCCATCTTCAATACTAAATTTGTTAGAAAGGAAATAAAAATTCTCAATACAATTTTGAACGACAAAAAAATTACTTAAATAAAAAATTTAATGAAAAAAAAGACCAACATTATATCAATATTAAAAAATTTTCATTTGTAGGATAGTGATAATTAGATTAACTAAATGCAAGAGTGATCCCTAATGCAATTCTAATCTAAAAGCAATTTACCTAAACATATGAATGAAGGCTTTAGCAACAAAAACAATCAACATTAAATGGGCTAGGATAATTATATTAATTAAATCAACTTACTTTCATCATGCTAACATGTTTGGAATTACTTTCATGGCAACTCGATCTCTTATGGGTTTGGAAACCAAATTAAGTCCTCTCGGATCTTTTACTTAGTTAAATATGCATGTTACTAATCATATTAGACTAAGGGTTTCCTAGCATTTATGCAAGGTCACAGGGACATTTACGTTTGCAATAGTTTAATTACATAAATATAAAAACCATGCAATATAATAGAGCTAACTAAAGATATTATGAACCTTAACTTAGTCGGTTTAATGAACGAAATTAAGCATTGCATTTTTCAATTATGCGTCTACTAGTCGTCGTCTGGTTAGGACCGCTTAGCTAATCTGAGTGCATCCAATCACGTATGAATGAAATGTATCATGATATTAATTGAAATCATAATCGACTAAGGCACAAATCATGTTAACATGAATTAAATAAATCTCATTAACTTAATATAATTATCCCAACAAATAGGATTTAAAAATTCATAGTTGATTTCGAAAGAATAAAACTTAAAGCAAACATGTTAAAATACATAATCAAGAGGAAAGAGTAGACTGAAGCGCTTTTCGGATCTATTCTGACCGATTTTCTCAACTCTGCTCAGTTCAACAGCTTTTTGGATCTACTCTGATTGAAGCAATCCTCCGTTCTGATTGAAGCTTCTTTTGCTAAGGTTTTAGAAGGTAGTTGACTGAAGAGTGCTTTTGACAAAGCTTTTGAGGCTAAAGAAGGGAGAGGGATGGATGGCTATGCAAGGTAAAAAGGAAAAAGAATTAATAGAAAACTAGAGTGAGTGAGAGAGGAATGTTGAGAAATAAGGGATGATGGAAAAGTGAGGAATGACAAGGTATTTATAGGTGATGGAAAGGGTTTGAGTTAACTAAAAATAGGTTTAAATTTCCTTCCTTCCCTCTCTCATGTGGCCAACAATGCTTCAAGGAAAAGAGATGACCAAGTTTTTTCAATTTAAAATTGAATTTCAAGCTAAAAATAGCTATAGAGTCAATGGTTTGAACAGGGAAGTTGTTGGGTTGAATTCTGATTATTTTCCAACTGTAGGAACCTTCAATTAAATATCTGAAAACACATTTAGGGTAGCCAACATCAAGTGCCAAAATTAGGCTATTAATTATCCTTGTTGGACGATTTTTTCAGTGTAATAACTTAGCAGACATGTCCATCTTTTATCACCTTCTTTACTAGGTCAAGTTGTCAACCCCATGCACAAAATTGCATGGTCTTGCCATCCACATGGATAATTTGTGCATGACGATCTTTTATTTATTTAAATCATATCTCTAATGTACCTCCTACATAGTGAAAAGTGCATACATTAATAAGTCAACATGAATTAATACAAAATATGCATGAAAATCATGTAATTAAGCATAATTTCACATACTTTCCAAATTCATGTCTAAAATTACTAATTAAGTAAAATTCACTTATTTCAATAATAATTACTTGAGATAAACATAATAATTAAGTAAAAATATGATAAAAACATATAGAAAATCCCTATATAATTTCAAGTTTACACACCCCAAAACTTAAACCATTGCTCGTCCTAAGTAATGTTCATGCGTAGCATAATTTTTGCTAAGGCAATTTTGCAAAATGATAAAGCAACATCAATCTTTGCACATAATCTTGCTTCAATAAAATCATGCTAAAAAATATTATTTATTCATAAGTAGCTCAAATACAAATACTATTTCCAAACTTTATACTAAGTACATCATAATGTCAACATGAATTATAGTTTGCATGCATTTTCAAAGTCATACATAACATTCACCAATCAATATGCTTTCCTTATCAACTAAACATAGCAATCCCAATGTTTAATTGGTGTCTTCATATGTTGAACTAAGTAATTCCTCTCCACTAATGTAGTCGGTATAATCATCTAATCAATAGGTATTTTATTAGGTTGTAATGGGGCTAGGCTAAAGGTAGGGATAAAGAGAAGTGATTTTTAGGTTCAAAACATCTTAACCCTAACTTTGTCTTAGAACTTTTGGCTTCACAACTTTCATACAAATGGGTTTTTGGAATACCCCCAAACTATTTTGAACTTATGCTCCACTTTTATTTTTCTCAAACTTTGAGCAAACTTTGCTCTGTATTTTTGAGACTTTGAACACTCCTTTATTTGCTCTTATTTTTCTGCATTTGAGCAAACTTTTCTTTGCTTATTTATTCATTTTTCTCTCTATTCTTTTTTAGCATGTGAAGAGCATGTACATCTTCCCATAATTTTCCTCAAAATTTAATCACTAGAACAAATTTTTTGTTAAGACAGGTGCAAAAGAATAGGATAAAGAATCAAATAGATGTTAATGTGGCTTATAATGTAGGCAATTTGCAATAAAAAGGTCATTAAGCTCAAAGTTAAGTTCCAAGGGTTAAATTTCATAAGGTTAGCTTGAAAGGCTCAAACGATCCAAAGAAAGTGTCCTTATATCATATTTGAGTCTTATACCTCCTAGGATTTCGCCTCAAGAAAGTTACTAAGCCAATTCTAAAGACTTAAACTTTTATACATGTCCATTTCTAAAGAAATCAAATTTTTATGGCAAATCCTACATAAAAATAAGATCATACAAGCATTCTGTAACTCAAGAGAACAAACGAATAACTTAGATAAAATAAAAAATCATGCCTTTATTTGAACATAATTACGAAAAAAATTACTCCTGAATATTCATTTACTTCAACATACTTAGGTAAAAAGATTGAAACATACTTTAAAATATATGCAAAATATACCGTACCCCATTTATAAAGAAACAATGTCCTCATTGCGAAAACAAAGTAATGAATGAAAACTGAACACCAGGTAGGTTTGTAAGAAAAGAGAGGTGAGTTTTCTCACAATCCAATCCTAGACATGTTCATTCCCATTACCACATCACTTTATTTTTTCTATTGAGAGGCATTGATTTTATTTTATTCATGCTTGCTAATTTATTATGCGAAAGCAGAATACTAACTAAGAAATAAAATAAACACCTAACAAGAAATAAAAACTAAAGAAAAAGAACTCCCCCTTTTTATTATTTGACTTATCCTCACCGTTTTCCTCCTTTGATGTTTCATCCTCGCTTTCCTTATCATCTTCCTTCCATGAATCGAAGATATAATCTGGGAACTCAGGAACTAAATAGTTAGAGAGGCTTTTAAAAGTATTTCTTACAGAATCATCTCTAACTTTTGCATATTTCTAATAAACCTGTTGTTGGTTATGCATAAATTTCATCATAACCATCATAGTTGACAATTCTAATTTCTTCATACTGTTTGAAGAAGTGGGCATTGGATTAGTCAACTCTGGATCAATACTTGGTTCAACTGACTCATCGGCATTTGGCTCATCTCTTGGTTTAAAAGTTTTTGATTCCTTTATCACTTCAGTCTCATTTTGTTCTTTCTCTAATTCTACCTCTTCCGTTTTAGTAACTGAGTTAGCTTCTTTTTCAGACTTGTTTGATAACTCATTGATTTCTTGTTCTGTCGGCTCACTTAGTTCAATTGGGTTTAGTTCATGGAAAATCTCAACTAACCTTTCAAGATCATGGGCTGTGATGCAACCTTCAACTTATGAGCCATTCAGGTTTGCTGTTGTCTTAACTTGGGCCCTTAAGCAAAGTGAAGTTATCAATGATGGGAAATAAGCACTTCCAGTCCTTTTTCTAGTGCAATCATAGATCTCCTTAAGAATAATCTTACCAACATTGATGGAACTTTTTGTCATAATTACATACAGCAAAAGTATTCGCTCCATCGAGATGGTGGAATTGTGTGAGATAGGTATGAAACTATATCGAACAAATTAAACCATACCTTAGCCAATGACTTTAAGTATTCCCTTCGGCAAGAATGACTACCATACTTCCTTATAATCCATTGGGATCTCGAACTTGTCACAACATTAAGCACTTATTGAAGAAAATCCCAATTTATGTTTTTCATCATGGCAAAATACTCATTTTCTTCAACATCAGGTAGGTTAAAAAAATCATTAATGGAATTAGAAGTTAGGGGTACCTTCTTCTTGTGAACAAGAACTTCAGTAGCATCTAGCTTAGTAAAATTTGCATAGAACTCTCAAACGAACTCCTCTTCCGGCAATGATCGTGCATCACAAAAATAATTCCAATTAAGGGCATCAATCGTCTTTCGAATCTGTAAGAGCACAACCATCTTATCATTGCTCTCCAAGTTGAAACCTTTTTCCGACATCATAGGTTGATTCTAGAAGATTGAATGAAACCTTTCCTTCACTTCTTCATCTTGAATCACAATGGGTTTTTCAGTAGTGGTCTTGGAAGATCTAGTCCTCTTGCGAGATGTTGACATTTTCCCAAAAATTAAGCATAATTTCGGCAAAAGGAATGAAAAACAAATCGGCAAAGGTTAAGAGCAAGGTTTTGCAATGGCGACTGCTTGGCGGTAGGGATGAGCTTGCGGTGGCGCGAAGCTTGCTACGACGATAGGATGCAACGATAGAAGGGTTGGCCCGACAAAAGTTGTGTAGTGGCAATACTAGGGGCTTACGACAAGGAAGAAATTTGGGAAGAAATTTTGGGATTTAGGCTGACGACTAAGAGGGACAAGAATGAATGTAAAATAAATTGAAGGGTTGTAAAAATTATGAAGGTAGAGAGGGGTTTATATAGTGATGAATTAGGGCAATTTTGTAGCTAAAATTTAGCTAATTTAAGTGGCTTGGACGGCAAGGTAGTCTTGTAGCTAAAATTTTGCTAATTTTGAGTGGTTTGGGCGGCAAGTAAGATGAAGGGATGATATGGTGGCAAAAATTATGGCTTTAGGGAACCCTATGGATGACAACATGGGATAAATTTCTAATCTTTGTTTTTTAGGCTTGGAGCGTAAACTTTATTTAAAAATTAGACTACTTAAAAATAAACAAACTTATTAATACTTGGGCCAATTTGACCCCTTGATTAAAATAAATAAAACTAACATTAAAATTAAAAATAAAGATTAAAATCAAAATTATAGACAAAGATAAAAATGAGAAATAAAAATAAAACTAAGAAAATATTAAAATGAATTAGAAATTTTCTTCTTAAAAGATTACATTAAATTAATTCCCAAGAAAGGTTGGAGGGGTCACAGTGGTCCTCTTAAGTTACAATCTCCTTAGGTAGAGTTAATTAGATGTACTAATTTAAGAAATTAATTTCTAACTTTTTATTAAAAAGTAGGCTTAATAAAGATTAAAAGTCTCTTAATTTGAATGAGGTTTTAATTCACTCAACTTCACCATCCCAATAGTGCTTGAGACGTTGACCATTAACTTTAAACGTGCCTCCATGGTTGTCGTACAATTCTACAACTCCATATGGATAAACTTTGTAGATGGTATAAGGTCCTTTCTATCGGGATTTGAGCTTTCTAGGAAATAACCTTAGCCTCGAATTAAACAACACTTTCTGACCTTCTTTGAACTCATGAGGTTGAATACAATTGTCATGTCATTTCTTATATTTTTCATACACATCTTGGGATTCTCGTATAAAAATAACCTCAGTTCTTCCAACTCATCGAGTTGTAACATACTTCTCTCACCGGTTTGCTTAAGATCAAAATTCAATTGCTTCGAAGCCCAGTGAGCTTTATTCTCCAATTTGAGCGACAAATGACATGCCTTTCTAAAAACTAACCGATAGGGAGTCATCCCTAATGGTGTCTTAAAAGCAGCTCAATAGGCCCATTGTGCATCATCGAGCCTTCAAGACCAATCTGGGTTATTAGGGCGCACTACTCTTTCAAGTGTACCTTTAATTTCTCGATTCACCCTTTCAACTTGGCCATTTGATTGTGGGTGATAGGCAGCAACAATCTTATGCTTTACATCGTACTTGTCAAGCAACCACTTAAGCCACTTATTTACAAAATGAGATCCTTCATTGGAAATTATAGCTCTAGGAGTCCCAAACCGTGTCAATACATGCTTATGTAAGAATCACATGGCTACCTTAGCATGCCTCGGCTTCAACCCACTTAGATACATAATCCATAGCTACAAAAATAAAGTTATTGATATGTTTCCAGTTCTTTGGCATCTATCACAGTGTCTCACATATGCATAAGGATCCTTGAACAATGTAGGCCGAAAGAACCCAGCTTGTAAAATCTTTACTGTAGTTCATGAACCACCAAAGTGTCCCCCACTCAGAGATGAATGATAGTGAGACAAAATCTCGTCAATCTCACTTCTAGCTACGTATTTCCTAATTATGTTATTTGCACACTGTTTAAACAAAAATGGGTCCTCCCAAAAATAATATCGACTATCATGAAGG
The DNA here is from genome assembly GCA_013677275.1 of Gossypium schwendimanii. Lineage (NCBI taxonomy): Eukaryota > Viridiplantae > Streptophyta > Magnoliopsida > Malvales > Malvaceae > Gossypium > Gossypium schwendimanii. Next base: position 21,184,577 of record CM025255.1, on the reverse strand, counting down.
AATTTCTTTCTTTGTTGGTAGGTCATTTCTCGAGGAATTATTCCACATGCTAAGTAATTGGAAAAATCAAAAAACCAAAGTGTTTCCTAGATTTGTCTTACCACGAAGATATGCTCATCAGGAAAATTCTCATTAATTAGAATAAATGAAAAAGTTACCTCATTTTGTTCCAACCTTGACAGATGATCGACTACTTGATTTTCAACACATTTTCTGTCTTGGATCTCAAGGCCAAATTCTTGGAGCAAAAGCATTCATCGAATTAACCTTGGTTTAGCATCTTTCTTCGTGAGTACGCATTTAATGGCAGCATGGTCGGTAAACACTATAACTTTGGTACCTATAAGATATGAACGTAACTTTTCTAAAGCAAAAACTATAGCAACGAGTTACTTTTTAGTTACCGTACAATTAACCTGGGCTCCTGTCAAAGTTCATTTGCATAGTAGACAGGGTGAAACACTTTGTTCCTCCATTGGCCCATCACAGCTCCAATAGTAAAATTTCTTGCATCACACATTAACTCAAACAGGCATGTTCCAATTAGGTGTGATAATTATTATGGCTGAAATTAACTGGTTTTTCAAAAGCTTCTAAACATGCTTTGTTAAAATAACAAACATCATCTTTCTGTAAAAGCAAACATAAAGGTTTAGAAATTTTTGAAAAATCCTTATAAATCTATGATAAAAACCAGGATGGCCTAAGAAGCTTCAAACTCCTTTCACACTAACTGGAGGTGGTAATCTCTCAATTACATCCACCTTTGCTTTATCCAATTCAATCCCATTTTTGGAAATCTTATGTCCTAAGGCAATTCACTCCTTAGCCATAAAATAACACTTCTCTTAATTAAGGACAAAATTAATCTCCACACATCTTTTGAGTGCCTTATCCAAATTATTCAAACAAATATCGTAAGTTTTACCAATTACAGAGAAATCATCCACGAAAACCTAGACATAATTTTCAACCATATCAGTGAAAATTGCCATCATACATTGTTGAAATGTGGCAGGTGTAGTACATAAGCTAAAAGGCATTCGGCTAAAAGCAAATGTACCATACGGATAGGTAAAAGTAGTTTTATGTTGGTCTTCTGGGGTTACAACTATTTGATTGTATCTTGAATATCCATTTAAAAAGTAATAAAATTCATTACCTGCCAGCCGATCTAGCATTTGAGCCATAAAAGGTAAAGGAAAATGATCCTTACGAGTGGCTTTGTTCAACTTTCTATAGTCAATACATATTCTCTAACCCGTGACAATTCTCATCGAAATTAACTCATTTTGTTCATTTTTGACAATCGTGATGCCACCTTTCTTTGGTATGCATTGTACTGGACTTACCCAAGAACTATCTGAGATGGGGTAAATAATTCTCGCATCTAACCGCTTAATTTCCTCCTTTCGAACCATATCTTTCATGATAGGGTTAACTCTCATTTTCCCATAAATCTTACCTTTTTATCCTTCATCTAAAATAATTTTATGCATAGAAAAGGAAGGACTTATACCTCGTATATCAACTATGGTCCAACTTATAACAACCCATTTTTAGTAAAATCAGAATAGTGATTTTGGGACCACAAATCTGATGAGTAAATTATTAATTTATTATTATTTTAATGTATATGGAATGTTCGTAGGCTAGTATTAAAATTTTGTTAAGAAATTTTACGTTTCATCCTTAATTACGTAAAAAGGACTAAATCGTAAAAGATGCGAAATTGGAATTCTAGTAGCTAAAGGTATCAAATTGCTATGATATTTAAATTTGAGTGGAATTAAGTGGTAATAATACCATTCATAAGTTTAGTGGACAATATTGGACATAGTTTAAGTGAATATTAAAGTAAATAACTAAGGTTAAAAATGTAAGTTAATAAATCAACTTAAAATTAAAACAAACAAAAGTATGGTATCATCTTTCTAAAAGATTTTATCCATTGAAAATAGGGAAAGAGGAATCCATATTCAAGCTTTGAAATTTTGGAAAGTTCAATTCTTTGCATGATCAAGATAAATCTCAACCAGATCTAAATTGGAGAAAGGTGAAAATCACAGATTAGCTCGACCATATTTCTACGCTTTAGTCGTTAAGGTAAGTTCATAGTATTTCAATATGTATTTGAATTTCTACTTGTATTTCCACATTATAGCTATGTAATTAAATGCTTATAGTTAATTATTCCCTAAATTGTACATACGTGCCCCCGTTTCTACTTCGCTACCCTAGAATTGTACATACGTGCCCCTATTTACATTCCGATAATTTGGAAATCGAGTAATATATGAGTTGTATTCAATTGTTATTAGGTTAAATGATTTCCTATGTTTTTTCTAAGCTCTATAAGCTTATTCATTTTTGTGATTGTTTTGTATATCATTGTTGCTAACATTTGGATGGATCAAACTTTTGGCTCACACTATCCATCGATGTTGGTAGTTCTTGTGTCTGTTAGTGTAGTGGCATATATATGTGGCTATATAGGTTGTTTTGGTACAATATGACAATATACTAAACTAAGCTGTTAGGTAGTTTATAAAAATTGTAAATAGGTATCTTTTTGGTAAAATTTGAATGGTATGAAAGTGAACACTTGTGGGTTGTTTTGGCTTATGATTGAATTAAGTTGCTATGCTAGGAATGGATCAATGTTAACATGTTTTAGTTTTTGATGTTGGATATAATTCCGATGTCTATGAAGGGCACATTGCTTAGTTGTTTTTAGGACATTAAAATAGTATGTTTAGGTTGGGTTACTTATGGTCTCAATTATGGTATGTTTTAAGATGATCTGGAACTAGATGTGTATGTTTTAAATGTGGTAATGCATATGTTTAGATATGTTTGAATGGTGTCTTTTGTGGTGCCTTGTATGGCATATTGGTCGAATGGATTTAGTCTTTTGAATTGGCCATTTCAAGCATATTTTGGTAAGGTTTTGAAGCTTTCAAGTTGTTTACAAAATGCTGTTAGGTGCATTTTTAGATTGGTGATGGAAATGGCCTGATTTTGGTCAATTTCATGTCCATATTGCCTGAGACATAGGCATGTGACTCAGCCGTGTGTTGACACGGGCATGTGACTCAGCCATGTGTGACACATGGCCCTATGACACAACCGTGTGTCCCAAGTAGGTTTTGAAGTTTGCAAGTCAGGAAGTTACATGGTTTAGCACACGGCCTGGCACATGAGTTTGTGTGGCTATTTCGAGAGTTACACGGTCGGGCACATGGGATTTTGGCTTGGCCGTGTAACCCAACTTTGAAAGTTACACCGGTACAGAGATGGGCTAGGACACTACCGTGTGTCCCTATTTCAAATGTTGCATAGCCTGAGACACGGGTGTGTGTCTCAGCAGTGTGAGTCACACGGCCAGGCCACATGGCCATGTGACCTCTCTAGTTCAAATTTTCTAATTTTTTCTTAAATGTTCTGAATGTTTTAAATTTACTCTCGAATTATTTCTATCATATTTTTAGGGCCTCGAAGGCTCAATTAAGAGACGATATGCATGTAAATGAATGACTTATGCTATGTTAATGAGAATTTATGAGATGTATGTTTTAAAGTTATGTTTATTCGGTAATGCTCCGTAACCCTATTCTGACGATGGATACGAATTAGGGGTGTTACATTTAGTGGTATCAAAGCTATGGTTTAGTTGATTATAAGATTAACATAGTGGAGTAAAGTTTAGTATATATGTGTTACATATACCCTGTGATAGTGTGATGCTTTTGATCCATTCTAACATTGTATTTTCTTATAGATTCAAGATGTCAGCAGAATCGAATTGAGCTATAGTTAATGAAGCTGAAAGTAATGTTCAAGCTTCGAATCTCGAAGTAAGTAATAGTGCGTCTATTCCACAATCCGTTGGTGATGAGATGAAAAATGTATTTCTTGCAATGATGAACCAATGGTTCAACGAGTTTGAGCAAGCAAATCTTGCAACTCTGCCACCTCCACCCCCTATTGTGCCTCGTCTGGTGCCCCTAAATTCTCCAAACCGAGTATTGGGGGTATCTGTAGGAAAAATTTAAAAATGTGAAGCGAAAGAATTTAGAGGTATGGTTGACGATGATCCTTCAAAAGCTGAGTATTGGCTATTGAACACAAAGAGAGTTTTTGCAGTGTTGTTGTGCACCCCTAAAGATTGCTTGAGGTGTGCAATATCTTTACTAAAAGATGAGGCATATTTATGGTGGTATACTTTGAGCACGATGACATCGGATGATCATGTTAGTTGGGGCTTCTTTCAGAATGAATTCAAGAAGAAGTATGTTAGTTAGCTGTTCATTGATCGGAAAAAGAAAGAGTTTAGAATGAATGTAAATTTGTGCAATAAAGTAAGTATGCTCGTAACATCATATCAAATGAGGATGAAATGCGTATTAGATTTGAAGATGGGTTGAATGACGATACCCGTATGGCCGTAGCAGCATTAAAGTTACGGGAATTTGTAGAACTTTTAGAGCAGGCTCAGAAAGTTGAAGAAATTTGTAAAAATAAACGACAGTCAAATTAGAGATTCAGAGACTATAACAAAAAGGGGTCATTCAAGCCCACTCAAATGTCTCTCTCAAAGAAATTTAGAAATGACACCAGTTGATCAGCTACTCCTTTAGAGGTTTTTGGTAGACAAAATCGAGGAAAAACAATTTCTAGTCCGTTAATTCTCCAGCGGCTAGTGTTGGAAGTGTGAGAAATGTCAAGAGAACTGTTCTTGTGTGTGATTAATGCAATAAAAGAGATTTTGGTGAGTTTCGATCAAAATCAGGAGCTTGTTTCCATAATTGTCCGAAGAAGCAAAATGATTTCGAAAATCAATAAAACAAGCCTGAAGTAACTTCTCAAAGAGGTAAACGATCTAAAAACGCTAGAAATGTTACTTCTGGTCGAGGAAAGAACAACGAGATGAACGAAAATTTTGAAGCAAGAAAACCAGCCAGGGCCTATGCCATTCAAGCTTGAGAGGAAGCTGTTACTCCAGATGTTATGGCTGGTACTTTTCTCTCTTTGATATTAATGTATATGCATTGATTGATCCTGGATCAACTCATTTGTATATATGCACTACATTAGTAGAAAAAAAGAAAATACCTGTTGAATTCATTGAATTTACTATTAAAGTTTCAAATCCCCTGGGTCAGTGTGTTCTAGTTAATCATTTATGTAGAACATGTCCACTGAAAATTAGGGGTTACGATTTCCCTACTAGTTTGATGTTGTTACCCTTTGATATGTTTGATGTGATTTTGGGTATGGACTGGTTGACTTTGCATGATGCTATTGTGAATTGTAAAAGAAAACATATTGTATTGAAATGTTAAGATGGTAAATGGATCTGAATTGAGTCAGATAGATTGGATGGTAAATCTAATATAATCTCTGCTATGACGGCACAAAAATATGTTAAAAATGACTGTGAAACATATCTCGCTTATATAGTTGATTCTAGGGTTTCAAAATTGAAATTAGAAACAGTTCCGGTTGTATGTAAGTTTTCGAATGTGTTCCCAAATGAATTACCAGGATTATCGCTGACCCGAAAGGTTGAGTTTGCTATTGAATTGGTGTCGGGAACATCTCCGATATCGATAGCTCTGTACAAAATGGCACCTACAGAATTGAAAGAACTGAAAGCACAATTGCAAAAGTTGACAGATAAAGGCTTTGTTCGGCCCAGTTTTTCTCATTGGGGTGGTCTTGTTTTATTTGTTAAGAAAAATGACAGATCTATGCGATTATGTATCGATTATCAACAACTCAACAAGGTGACGATTAAGAACAAGTATCTATTACCACGCATTGATGATCTATTTGACTAGTTGAAAGATGTGACAGTATTCTCAAAGATCGATCTTCGTTTTGGTTATTATCAATTATGAGTTAAAGATTTGGATGTGCTGAAAACTGCGTTTAGAACCAGATACGTATATTATGAGTTTCTTGTGATGCCATTTGGTTGAACTAATGCACTTGCCGTATTTATGAATTTGATGAAAAGAATATTCAGGCTGTATTTAGATAGATTTGTAGTTGTGTTCATTGATTACATTCTAATCTATTCACTAGATGAGACAAAGTATGCCCAACATTTGAGAACTATTTTGCAAACTTTACGCGAAAAACAAGTATTCATTAAGTTCAACAAATGTGAGTTCTGGCTTAGAAAAGTCAAATTTTTGGGACATGTAGTATCAACAGGTGGCATTAGAGTTGATCAGAGCAAAATTTCAGCGATTGTAGATTGGAAGCCTCTAAGAAATGTATATGAATTTAGAAGTTTTTTTGGTTTAGCCAGATATTACAAAAGATTCGTCAAGGGATTTTCGATGATTGCTACACCATTGATGAGATTCTTGTAAAAAGATGTTAAGTTTGAATGGCTCGAGAAATGTCAGGAAAGCTTTAATCAGTTGAAAGCATTGTTAACCAAGGCACCTGTGCTAGTTTAGCCAGAGTCTGGTAAAAAAATTATAATTTATAGTGATGCTTCGTTAAATGGTTTGGGTTGTGTTTTCATGCAAGAAGGTAAGGTGATAGTGTGTGCTTCTAGACAGTTGAAACCACACGAAAAGAATGATCAGACTCACGATTTAGAGCTTGCAGCTATTGTTTTTACTTTAAAATTTTGGTGACACCATTTGTATGGAGAAAAATGTTATGTCTTCATGGATCATAAAAGCCTAAAGTATTTGATGTCACAAAAAGATTTGAATTTGATATAGCGCAGATGGCTCGAGCTATTGAAAGATTACGATTTGATCATTGACTATCATCCTGGAAAGGCTAATGTCATTTTTTATGCATTGAGTAGGAAATCTCTATTTGCTTTGTGAGCTTTGAACACAAGATTAACGTTGATTGATGATGGTTTGATTTTAGCTGAATTAAAAGCTCAACTGACGTTTCTACAATAGATTTGCGAAGCTTAGAAATGTGATAAGGTTTTGTTAGCGAAACGAAAACAGATTGAAACGACACCTGACTTAGATTTTTGTGTGAGTTCAGATGAAAATTTATATTTTAAAGGTAGAATTTGCGTTCTGAGAAAGTCTGATCTTGTTTAGCAGATTTTATAGGAAGCTCACAATGGTAGTTTGTCAATTTATCTTGGTAGCAATAAAGGGTATGGAAATTTGAAACAGATGTACTGGTGGCTAGGTATAAAATGAGAGATTTTAGAATTCGTGTTGAAATGTTTGGTTTGTCAACAAGTTAAAAGTCAAACAGCAGGTACCTTCTGGTTTACTACAACCTGTGATGATTCCAAAGTGGAAATGGGAGCGTATCATGATGGATTTCATATCAGGATTGCCTCTATCTCCGAGGAAGAAGGATGCTATGTGGGTCATTTTTTATCATTTGATAAAATCGGCACAATACATTCCAGTGCGTATGGATTTTTCACTAGAGAGATTAGTAGAGTTGTATGTTGCTGAGATTTTTAGATTTCACGATGTACCAGTTTCTATTATTTCTGACAGAGACCCATAGTTTACATCTTGATTCTGGAACAAATTACATGAAGCTCTAGGTACTCGACTGCATTTTAGTACATCATTTCATCCTCAGAAAGATTGTCAATCTGAGCGAGTAATTCAAATACTCGAAGATATGCTTCGATGCTATGTTTTGGAGTTCGAAGGTAATTGAGAGAGATTTCTATCATTAGTTAAATTTGCATATAACAACAGTCATCAGTCAAACATTAAAATGACACCTTACGAAGCTTTTTATGGTCAAAAGTGTTGAATTCCATTATACTGGACTGAGCTTAGTGAGAAAAAGTTATTCAGTGTTGATTTGATACGAGAAATTGAAGAAAAGATTAAAGTGATACAAGATAGTTTAAAAGTAGCTTCAGATCGAAAAAAATCTTACGTGAATTTAGAAAGGAAAGATATTGAATTTGAATTCGGGGACGAGGTATTTCTTAAAGTATCGCCTTGGAAGAAAGTTCTACAATTTGGTTGTAAAGGAAAGCTTAGTCCGCGATTTATCAGGCCGTACGAAATCACTGAAAGAATCAGACCAGTATTCTACATAGTAGCTTTATCGTCAAACTTAGAAAAGATTCACAATGTATTTCATGTATCAATCTAATCCTTCACATGTGATTTCACCTGTTGATGTCGAGATACAGTTAGACATGACTTACAGTGAAGAATCGAGCAAAATTCTAGCTCGAGAGGTTAAAGAGTTGAGAAATAAATATATAACTTTAGTGAAAGTTCTCTAGCAATGTCATGGAATTGAAGAGGCTACCTAAGAATCGAAAGAAGCTATTAAAGTTTAATACTCGAACCTCTTTTCTGTTAAGATTTTTGGGGATGAAATTTTCTTTAGGGGGAGAGTTGTAACAACTTGTTTTTAGTGAAATCAGAATTAATGGTTTTGAGACCAGAAATCTAATGGGTAAATTATTATTTTTATTATTATTTTAATGTCTATTGCTATGCTAGTAGACTTTTATTAAAATTTCGTTAAGAAATTTTGACATTCATATGCTTAATTACGTAAAAAGGACTAAATCGTAAAAGATGCAAAACTAGAGTTCTAGTAGCTAAAGGTATCAAATTGCTATGAAATTTAAATGTGAGTGGAATTAAATGGTAATAATACCATTCATAAGGTTAGTGGACAATATTGGACATGGTTTAACTGAATATTAAAGTAAATAACTAAGGTTAAAAATGTAAGTTAATAAATCAACTTAAAATTCAAACAAACAAAAGTGTGATATCATCTTCCTAAAAGATTTTATCCATCGAATAATGAACAAAGAAGCCATATTCAAGCTTTGAAATTTCAAAAAGTTCAAGTCTTTGCATGATCAAGATAAATCTCAACCGGATCTAAATCAGGGAAAGGCGAAAATCACGGATTAGCTCGATCATATTTCCATGCTTTAGTCGCCAAGGTAAGTTCATAGTATTTCAATATGTAATTGAATTTCTACTTGTATTTCCACATTGTAGCTATGTAATTAAATGCTTATAGTTAATTATTCCCTGAATTTCACATACGTGCCGCTGTTTGTACTTCGGTACCCTTGAATTGCACACACATGCCCCTGTTTGAACTTTGGTACGCCTAAATTGCACATACGTGCCCTTGTTTGTAATTTAGTACCCCTGAATTGCACATACGTGCCCCTGCTTATACTTCAGTACCCTTAAATTACACATATGTGCCCTTTTTTGAACTTCAGTAACCCTGAATTGCACATACATGCCCCTGTTTGTACTTCGGTACCCTTGAATTGCACATACGTGCCCCTGTTTACACTTTGATAATTTGGAAATCGAGTAATATATGATTTGTATTCAATTTTTGTTAGGTTAGATGATTTACTATTTTCTTACTAAGCTCTATAAGCTTATTTTTTTTTGTGATTGTTTTGTATATCGTTGTTGATGACATTTGGATGAATCAAACTTTCGGCTCACACTATCCATCGATGTTGGTAGTTCTTGTGTCTCTTAGGGTAGTGGCATGTATATGGCTATATAGGTTGTTTTGGTACAATATGACAATATACTAAACTAAGTTGTTAGGTAGTTTATCAAGATTGTAAATAGTTATCTTTTCGGTAAAATTTGAATGGTATGAAAGTGAACACTTGTTGGTTGTTTTGGCTTATGATTGAATTAAGTTGCTATGCTAGGAATGGATCAACGTAAACATGTTTTAGTTGTTAATGTTTGATATATTTGTGGTGTCTATGAAGGGCATATTGGTTGGTTGTTTTTAGGACATTAAAATGGTATGTTTAGGTTGGGTTACTTATGGCCTCAATTATGGTATGTTTTAAGATGATCTGGAACTAGATGTGTATGTTTTGAGGTGCCTTGTATGGCATATTGGTTGAATGGATTTAGTTTTTTGAATTGGCCATTTCAAGTATATTTTGGTAAGGTTTTGAAGCTTTCAAGTTGTTTACAAAATGTTGTTAGGTGCATGTTTAGATTGGTGATGGAAATGGCTTGATTTTGGCCAATTTCATGTCCACGCGGCCTGAGACATGGGCGTGTAACTCAGCTGTGTGTGACATTCAACCATGTGACATGACCATGTGTCCTCTGTAGGTTTTAAGGTTAGCAATTTAGGTAGTTACACGGCCTAGCACATGGCTTGGCACACGGGAATGTGTGGCCATTTCGAGAGTTACATGGCCGGTCACACGGGTGTGTGGCTTGGTTGTAGGACCCAACTTTGAAAGTTACATGGCCTGGGACACTGTCGTGTGTCTCTATTTTAAATGTTACACAGCATTAGACACGAGCGTGTGTCTCAGCCGTGTGACCCCTATAGTTTAAATTTTTGAAAATTTTCTTAAATGTTTCGAATTTTTTCAATTCATTCCCGAATTCTTTCTATCATGTTTTTAGGGCCTCGAAGGCTGGATTAAGCGATGATATGCATGTAAATGAATTATTTATACTAAGTTTATGAGAACATGTTAGATGTATGATTTAAAGTTACGTTTATTCGGTAATACTTCGTAACCCTATTCTAACAACGGATATGGGTTAAGAGTGTCAGACAACCAATTGCCTTATTAATTTTTTTTAAGACAACAATCAATTGCTCCTCTTAATGTTCTATTAGGTCCGCTGATATAATCATAGGCAAACTGGAACTATCACCAAGATAAATGTATTTTAATTGAGACAAAAATACCTTTAGTTTGACTTTAGGTGGTTCCTCAATTGACAACTTGGGTAGTGTAAATTCCCGAACTACCAACTCTAGTGGTTTGAACCGCGGTGGTTGAATATAACTCCTCAGATTGGCTTCCATCAAACCCAAACCTTCATTACCTTTTTTTATCTTCGAATGGTTTAGACCCTAAGGTGTTTTCCAATGGGTCTTCTTCAGAATTTCTTCCCATAGAAACTAAGTTTTCTACTTCCTGCATTACTGAACAATCTTCTATCGAATCAGGAAACTTCATTACTTTCAGAACATTAAACATTACCTTATCGTCTTGAACTCGCATGGTGTGTTCGCCTTTTTGCAGATCTATCAATGTTCTTCTTGTGGCTAGGAAAGGTTTCCTAAGATGATCGAAACTTCTTTGTCTACTTCAAAAATCCAAAACAATGAAATCATCAGGAAAAATGAATTTATTGACTCTTACCAAAACATCCTCGATCTTTCCTTCGGGATATGCTAATGATTGATCCACAAGTTGAAGTGTTACGGTAATGGGTCTTACTTCACCTACTCCTAACAGCTTGAAAATATATTTGGGCATCAAGTTAATGCTTGCTCTTAAGTCACACAAAGCTTTACCGCAGTATGATTCACCAATATTGCAAGGTATCGTAAAGCTTCCAAGATCCATCAGTTTCAAAGGTAGTTTGTTCTGGAAGAATGCACTACACTCATTCGTCAAAGCAGCAGTCTCATACTCACTAAGTCGTTTCTTCTTGGACAAGATATCCTTCATAAACTTCACATAGTTGGGTATTTGCTCTAAAGCCTCCACCAGTAGAATGTTGATGTGTAATTACTTTAAAACATCCAAGAACTTGTTGAATTCTACCTCTTGTTTCTGCTGAAGTCTTTGAGGATAGGAAACTCTAGGTTGATATGGACAACTTTACTGAGGAGGTAAATCTACAGAAGAAAGTGTTAGCTTTTTGGAATTCACTAGTTTAGGGTTTACCTCATCAGATTTTTCAACCTCTAACTTTTCTGTTGTACAACCTTTTTAGGTTCTAAAATCTTACCACTTCGTAATTCTACCACTTAGCAATGCTCCTTACCCAAATTTCTCAGATTTTTTGTATCGTTTGGCAAGGCTCCTTGTGGTATACTACGAAGCTCAATAGCTAACCGACCCATCTGGTTCTCCAAAATTTTCAGCATTGCTGCTTGATTTTGGATCAAGGCATCGTTTTTCACCATGTACTGTAACACCCCTAATCCGTATCAGTCACCAGAATAGGGTTATGGAGCATTACCAAAGTTTTCATTTCCAAAAGAACAAAAATTTTAAATATTTCAATTCATATCATTAATCATATCAAAACCAATCCATAACATGCATATCGTCTCTTATACGAGAACTTGAGGCTCTAAAAACACATTAGAAACAAGTCTGGACTAAATTGGAAATGTATAGAATTTTTTAGAAAATAATGAAAATTTTAAAAACTGTAGGGGTCACACGGCCAAGAGACACGCTCGTGTCCCAGGCTATGTAGACATTCGAAGTAGGGACACATGGCCATGTCCCAGCCCGTGTCCGTGCTCGTGTAACTCACTAACTTGGGTTATAAGGCCAAGCCACACGCTTGTGTGCCAGGCCGTGTACCCTTCGAAATGACCTCATACGCCCATGTGCCAGGCCGTGTGCTAGGTTGTGTAACAACTTGACTTGCAACCCTTTGAAAGCTATAGAGGACACATGGCCGTGTCACCAGGCCGTGCCTTTGTCTGTGTGGACGAAAAATAGGTCATTTCCAAGCCATTTTTCTCACCTATTCATACATGTACCTACAATCCCTTTTACACAATTAAAGAAGCCATCAAAATTCATCAAAACCATGCATAATCAAGCTAATCAAATATGATACATTTACATACAACCAATATGGCCAAAGGCACCTCAATGACAACATTTAAATATATATAACCATGTGCATCTTTTAACCAAAAATTATCACTTTGATCACATACCAAATTTACCATTTAGCAAATAGCATCATAACTCATATATGGGAACTAAATTTTCATACCAAAATGACTATATTCACTTCCATCATCTAAGCATCCATAAACTATAAATTTAACCATTATAAGGCCACATACACATAACAACCTATTCAACCATTTCAAACATTTAAAATAAGTAATTTAAACATGGCATAATCCAACCACAACTTGGCCAAAGCCTAAGCATATACACTAAACATGTTAGCCATTTAATCATATAACATAGGCAATATGATCATGGATGAGCATAACATTTAATCATGTGTCATATGCATATATCATCCATTTCACTCTCGATATACCGTGTATCATCATTTCAATGAAATTCACATATGTCCATGTCTTAATTCGTATCAAACTCTTACCATTTCCTTTTCGAATAATGCCCGTTGAACCATTTAGAATACCATTGGATACCTGGGATAGCTCACACATAGTGTGCTACATCATATAACTATAATCCATCAATTATTGTACATGTATGCTCACACGAGTTGTAAATTAGAATGCTCACACGAGCTACAAATTAGAATGCTCACACGAGCTGTGGGTCTAAACGTAGCTACACGATGCTACTCACACGAGTTGTGGAGTATCCACAACACATGCTAGACCTCAGTCATCGGTAGGACGTTTAAGACCAGCACCCGAATCATGTAAACCCTAATGACATGTCATTTGTATCCTACGAATTCCTAAGGTTCAAA
>CM025255.1:21152155-21163541 GCA_013677275.1 Gossypium schwendimanii | reverse complement strand
ATAATAATTTACTTTACTATTAAAATATATATAAATATATGAAGAATAACATATTTTGTTCTGGACATAAAGCAAGTGACTTCTGTTTCGGTAACAAATGGACTAAATACATGGGTACTTAGGAAATTTTGTTTTTAGGGAGAAATTTTTGCACTTCCATTGCTGAACAAACCTTTGACAATTGAATCAGTTTTAGGAAGAGAGTAGATTGCTAAGAATGGAGGTATAAATTATTTTCTAAATAGCTAGGTAATACGAGAAAGTATATTTTGCCAAGGCAAGATGGGTGCATTCATGCATTTAGATGCATTTTGCTTGAGGAAAAGCAATAACTTAGGTTTGGGGATGTGATAACTCTTTAAAATAGATATTGTAGGCCTTCAGACCTAGATAATTGTTTGTACTTCAGTACATTTTGTTGCATTTTAGGTATTTTAGTTAGCATTTTTAATATTGCATTAGGACATGGCTTGTGTTGTAATTTGGTGATTTTAATCGCTTGTGGTGGAGTTTTTTTTGTTGATGTGGCAGGAACAGGTTTGGAACGAGGAAATAAATGAGTGAAGTTTTGTTAGGGAAAAATACAGATAGTTTGCCAGCACGAATGCCGTGGCAATGCTGGGAAGACCAAGTCAATATTTTTCGCAGTACAGTTCAAATACAAATTCAAACATGTACTAGATAAACCCCCTAAAAGAGGAGAAGATAATAATGAGATGTTAGCCAACCCTAGCCTAATCTATCTATAAAAACTGATGAAGAGGATCTCACAAACAACGAAGAAAAAGTGAGAGAAATCCTTAGGCGTGAAAAGGGTTAGACAGTGCAAAAGACAGGAAGTTGAAGGCAGTCTTTCTTGGCCATCATAGGATGCTGTGCTGCTAAAGTGTGGATTGGGCAAGCAAAAGCTGCTTCCCGAAGTTCTTTTGTTATTTCCTTTGGAAGATTGAATTGTAGTAGTTGAACGGAATGTGAGATAATATTTTGGTTTTGAATTTTAATTCCTAGCCCATGAGCTAAATCTAATAGGGTTGGGATTACTTTCGATGAAATCTTAATTGTTTTTATGAATGCCATATGTACTTTACTATTTCATTTGATTGTTCTTATTTCTTAATTAAAATGCAACAATCACTAGACATAAAAGGTTGTTTGCATGATATATATCGATTCTAATTTTGAAAGGGTTGGATTGGTTGGACTAAACTTAAATGAAATGCGCAAGTATTCAATCGACACTTGTAGTCAACTCTAGACACAGAGTCACGATCATATAAAAGTAACCCATTCAAGATATCTAAAAAGCCTATAGACACGGGCAAGGTAACTTGAGGTTTTGCTATCGCAAGAGGCAGGCCATTTTAGAACTTTTCTGTGCAGTAAAGTAGATACAATTTTTCCAAGGCATTATTGATAGTAAGGGTTGATTCTAAGTAATCCTAACCTTCCGAATCAACATCACTCTATCCTTATTCTTTGTCAAAGTATCTTTTTTACAACGCATTTAGTTGCTTATTTCTTTCTCTATATTCTATCCAGATAATCACTCTCATTATTGTCGTTACACTTCTACTTTCAATTCTGCTATAGCATTTCCGGTTATTCATTAATTCCACATATTGCATACATCATCACTCCACTAATTACCACTCCATATTTATCATTGACTTTGCCATAGCATTAATCGCACTTTATTATAATAACTTGACCAATTTTGTGCCTCAATCCAATCCCCATAGCAATGATACTCACTCATCACTTTATTACTTGAACCGACATATATACTTGCACAATCGAATATCATTTCACATGTGACAATAATCAATAATTTAAAATTTTCCACTATCATACCAAATTTACAGTAAACACAATCAACCTATATACATACTGCTAACCAATCACTTGTATTGTTAAAATCTCAAGCACACATTTAGAAAAGAAAATTTAAGATAAATAAAAGGTAAAAATAAAAATCAAAGAATAAATTTCCTATGCTACCCCAACACTTTAGATAGCACATTGTCCCTAATGTACAGCCTTGTAATATATAAGAAAGAAGTTACCCATTTGATCGTGAAGTTTTCGTAACATTAAGTTGGGTTTCTCCTTGTTCGTTAAAACTCTTAGTTGTAGTGCTCTCTTACTGTAGGTTTCCTGCATGGAAAACTTATGACCAATATATATATATGCCAATGTTAACCTACTCCTAATCTAAAAATAAAAATAAAAACCATCCAAATTAATTGTTTACAGTCTTCTAAAATAATAATAAAAATAAAGTTTAATCATCAAACTAGGGTGGTTGCCACCCATCCATTGGAGCTTTCCCTTTATCTAAAACATGAGCTCATGATGAGCCTTTGCCCGAAGAGTGGACTTGTCACGTTGGGCTTCGAATGACTGGCCCTTTGTGCAAAGATCTTTGCGGTTAGAATGTCACCTTGTAATCATCATCATCCGGGAAATCTTGCTCCATATCTCCCTCCTCTCCTTCTTCTTCTTCTTCTTTCTCTTCATTCACTTCCTCGTCCTCCTCATCTCTTTATCTTCCTCACTTCCTTTATCCTCGGATCATTGGAGGAACTACATCAGGCCATATTAGTTTGAAGGAAAATTTAGTACTCTCATACCATTTTGCCTTGCAAATTCTTGTCCTATCAGTCCCATCTCTTGTATCCACCATATAATCCATTCTAGGCATGGGACATCCATCTTTTCTTTCCAGCGGTACTAGGACATCCATCTTTTCTTTCTAGCGTTTGCTCCAATCTTGAATTTTCTTTCTCTGAAGCTTGTATATTGCGTGTATATTGGGTCCCCAATTAAGCTCTTGGTTAGCATTAAGAATTGCTTGATTGTTTTCATTGGAACTTTGACCTTTTTGCATAGGGCTGTCACTAAGTGAGGGAAGAAATGTAACATGCCAAACCTAACTTGATAATTGGATCCAAGTATGATGTGTCACAATTTAAATCAGAATATTTTAAGCAAATCATACAATGGAAGCTTTATAATTTTTTTAGGAAGTTATAAGTATAAAATGTATGATAGCTATTATTTTTGGAAAGGTTTAAGTGTAAAATATTGAAAATTCAAAATAATATTCAAACCATTTGGCGTATAAGTTCAAATAAATAAACTTCATTGAACGGGATATAATAATTCAAATCCGAGCATTGAAATTTGATAAGGTTCTCATAAAAACAATGTCTCGTCAAAATAGTAGTTTGTTATACATATCATTTTCAAAAGTACAAGTACACGCCACCCCTAAGAATTCATACATTATATAGGACAAAATAGACAACTCACAATAGCAACAGTTCTCTGGCATAATCCCTTCAACAGAAAGCCTTCCTTTATTTAGCAAGCTTGACAAAGAAAATAAAACAAAATAAGTTTATACGAACTTAGTGAGTTCCAAAACATAATGACAATTCATATAAATCATTACTTAGAATAATACAAAACCTTTCATATAGGTTTACATAGGATAATCATAATACGCCCACTAACATTCACAGAACACAAACAGACTTAATACGCCAACTTATATAACATGTGGGTGGATATTGTACGAAAACTTAACATGACATAGACAACCCATGTTCATGTCATCCATGTACCTAGAATTTAGATTTAGAAGTAGGTCATATAGTCTCATTCTTATACAAACTCCCCCTTATTGATTTTATTCAAAATAACATGTTTTATCGTGATCTTCCAGTTCAGTGTGCAATATAGCTACCCTACGGGAGGCATCACAAACATATCTCTCCTTGTCCATCACCACAAATCATATCTCGTATATCACAAACTGTCTATACTGGTTGGAGCATAAAAGATGGTGTTTACTTCATAACGTAGATAAACTAAACTCAAAATAATTACACTAGACGACCATTACCCATATATATACCAGTCATACAGTATTGAGGAAGGTTACTTACCTAACACAATTTATATAGTAATGAAATTTACAACAGACAGAAGTAAGAAAGAATTCACCAAAAACTCTAGTACAAATCTACATAGCAAGTCCTTTTCCTTTATCGCTGGGACCTTCATTAGCTTCTTTAGCTAAAAGAAAGATAATTATACATATCAGATCATCAATCCATCAAAACCTATCAAGCATGCAAGAATCGGTAACACATGATCCAGAATTAGGAAGTTTCCTTCCTCACAAACAATTCTAACATCAATGTATGCAGTACGATAAACACATAAATGAATTCAATAATAACCTAAGGGTTCATCAGTAATTACTAGTAAGTTGGTACTAATGTAGGTGATAGTTAAACAACATTGTGAACTTTCTTTTCGATGAAGTTCTTTTAAACTTAGGTTTTTCAAAGATTTTTAAAAAAATTCAATAGAGAAGAAAAAAGACGTAAAGGTGATTCAAAAAGACTACTGCTATCCTTTTATTCTTAAGCAATAGAAAAAAGGATTAGTTGAAAGATTAGATAATTCCACTAACACTCTTGATTCCCATGATTAAGTGCACTTAACAAGTTTTAGGTCTTATCATCTATAGTAGCCTAGTTTAGTTTTAACTAAATCTCAACTAAATCTTAACATGATTAACCAAACCATCATGCACTAAAATAAAAAAAAAACAAATCTAAAAAACTGCAAACTTAACGAGTTCACCCAAAGCATCTAAGGTGGGCAGATACCTAACAGAAGAGTCTGCCAAACCCTAGAGCTCTCCAAAACTAAGAGTTCGCCAAATGGCAAATCACTCAGAATACTCTATTTAGCCAGGACAATTACTTTACTTACTTAAATCTATTCTTATTTTACCATCTATTTGCCAAACAGTAACCAAATACGGAGACTCTGTTGGGTGGGCTATTACAAGAAAATTCCTAGTTTTTGGCTACTAATGCATTTTTCATATTTTAGTAGATCCATGTCCTTATACAAACATGTTTCTCCTACAGAATAGCATACAACAACAAAGATAGAAAAGTATTTATGTTAGGCACATCTAAGGTAGGTGCAATCTGGGTGCATAGAAATTCCATCCATATCTTTGCGATAGGAAACATGATTTCCTAATTAAACGAAATGGGGACATTAGTGCCAAGGCGGTGTTTCCATTCACCCCTTCGTTCAGTTAAGTAATTTACAATTTTATCCATATTTGTGTCCTTAAAATATTTCAAATTAATATTTTCAATAAACTCAGAATAATAGTACGGCACATTTATAATATTCACAAATTTCTCTTGGGGTAACGAACACCTCTTTTCCCCTAACTGTTACAATTTTCCATAAAGCAGCGTAAGGCCTCCTATATTCTTGATTCTTAAATGAGGCATAAAATCCTGGATTACGGGTATAACAATAGGGTCTTTTGTGGTTACACAGAAGCATTACCACCTATGATATCAGACTAATGCCCAAATTTCCATACATAAATGCATTGATGGATCGAAACCCTTGTAATTTGAGAAAATATTTTTTGACGTTCGGGTTTGGAAAGTTAGTGGGGTTTACGTTCATGCTTTTTCCTCATTAGTTACTCTACATTTCCTAGGAGGCATATCTCTAATAGCTTTCAACTAGATGAACTAAAGTAAACAAGTATTGTAACAATAACACGAACATGAGCCCTTAACCTTGTCACTCTGATTTCTTCTTAATTCGTTTGCTCCTAGTTGGGAATACTTGTTGCTTTGAAGACTTGGTTTGTAATGTAAGAGAAAAATTTAGGTTTTTGATGTTTAAAACTTAAAATTAACCCTAATGATATGTTTTAGGTTATATAAAAGTGGTGAAATTAAGGTTAAAACTGGGAAAAATTAGGTTTTAGCCCAGCGATTTGCGCACTGGTTTAGGTTAAACATTATAGATTTTTACAACGATGTCACGACACGGAAGCAGCATAGGGGTTCCATGTTACGACACCCCTGGTAGTTTACTGTTGCCATGATATTAGGGTTCAATGTTGCAACATACCTTGAAATTTTTGGGTTTTGACACCACTGTCATTGATCTTGCAACATAGGGGTATCCATGTCATGGCACTGAGCTAAAGTTTCCAATTTTTCGTGTCTGTGGTTGATGCTGCGACATGAGGGTTCCATGTTGCAACAGCAGCTCTTCTTTTAGCCCTATTTCTTACTTTTCAAGGTATTTGGTATAGGCACACCCTATTTCTTAATTTCCCTAATATAAATCAATCCTAATCTACCTATTTAGCCCTAATTTATGTCCTACGCCTATTAATATTGTTTAGATTCATAATCAATAATTAGATTACAGTAATTTACAAAACAATAAATATCTTATTCGCAAGTCCATTACATTTGGCTGCCAAATACATCGGTCAGGTTAGTGAGTCTATTCATGGATATATCCTCTCCCATTTGTTTGTCCGAGTCTATCCATCTTCCATCATGCCACTCCAAAGTGCTTCGTTCACCCAGCTGCTTGGGTTTACTCATTTGACTTGCACTTATCACATAATATACCTTTCCTGGATGAAGGTTGTTAGGGATATTTATAGATATTTCATAACATTTAAGCCTTATATTTTCCTTACATCCCTCATTTTGTAGGTTATCACATTTAAATGTTCCAGTCTCACCATTTATTCTTATTATGAGCTCATTATTTTATAAGTCAATGGTGGACCTAGATGTTGCTAAAAATGGTCTTCCTAACAAAATAGGGATTTCACAGTCCTCTTTGAAATCTAAGATCACAAAATCTACTAGGATTGTAAAATTATGCACCTTAACTAATACGTCTTCCACTACACCTTTTGGTTGTATAGAGGACTTATTAGGTAACTGTGGTGTGATATTCGTATTTTTAAGTTTGTGCAACTTGAGTTTTTTATATGTTGATAAGGGCATTAAATTAATACTGGCTCCTAGGTCACATAGGACTTTGCAAAAATCTATATCCCCTATGACTATAGGAATTGTGAAACTCCCCAAGTCTTTTAATTTTAGGGGTATATTTTTTTAGTATCTCACTACAAGATGCATTTATGCTAATTTGGTCTACTTTTTTAATTTTCCTATTTTATTTTAAGTACTTTGCATATTTGGGAATTTTCTCTATAAGCTTAATAAGGGGTAAATTAACATGAACAAATTTAAATAAGTTTAAAAAACTTAAAAATTCTACTTCATCCCTTTATTGTTTGTCCTCTAGCAATGACGGGAATGGTATATTTATAAGGACAAGTTCTACACTTTGCTCAACTTTCGCCTCAGCTGCCAACTCAGCTACTATATTTGGCTCTTCTTTGGTAGCATCTTTATAAGAGGTCTCTTCTTGAAGATCATTCGCATGTCAGTTTTCCTTCTCTTAAGTGGGTTCAGTCGAGCTACTCAGTACTTTACCTAAATAGAGCACTATTTCTTTCACTTGCTCCTTCCCATATCTTCGAGAGCTATTTTCTGTGTTGCTTGGGATGCTGGTGCCAACACTTCAAATGGTCCAAACCATCTCGACTTTAATTTTCCATGAAATAGTTTAAGTCTTGAATTGAAGAGTAAGACTTGTTGTCCATGTACAAATTACCTTGGCAACATTTTCTTATCAGGCCATTACTTTGCCTTTTCTTTGTACACTCTGGCATTGTCATAAGCTTGAGCTCAAAATTCATCCATCTTATTAAGCTTCAGTAAGCGATGAGTTGCAGTAGCACACCAAGCCATGTTTAGTTTCTTGATTTCCCAAAATGCTTTGTGTTCTAGCTCAACTGGCAAATGACATGGTTTACCATAGACAAGCTTGAAAGGTGACATTCCCAATGGTGTCTTGAAAGCAATGTGATAAGCCCACAAGGCTTTATCAAACCTTGTTAACCAATCCTTGCGGTTGGGATTGAAAACTTTCTCCAGAATTTTCTTGATTTCTCTGTTGAAAATTTTAGCTTGTCCATTTGTCTCTGGGTGGTATGCCACTATAATTTTATGTTTAACCCCATATCTATTTAGAGCATTGGCATCTAATATGTAGTCAAAATGTGAACCTTCATCACTAATTATGGCACGAGGGGTGCCAAACCTGGTAAAAATATTTGTATACAGGAATTTCAGAACTAATTTGGCATCATTTGCATGTAAAGCCAAAACTTCAACCCATTTTGAGACATAATCCACATCGATAAGAATGTCGATTTTTTTCCCAATATGGTGGAAATGGACCCATGAAATCAATTCCCCACACATCAAATCATACCACCTCTAAAATATTCTGCAATGGCATATCGTGTCTCCTTGATAAGTCACCAGTTCTTTGACAATGATCACATCTTTTACAGAACTCATGAGCATCTTTAAACATGGTAGGCCGATAGAAACCAGATTGTAGAACCTTTGCTGTAACACCCTAAAATTTTAAGAATTTGATTGTGAGAATTTACAGTAATTAAATTTCTATATCTGTGGTTCTATGCTCTACTTCTGTGTTTAAGGTCTGGAGTTTGAGTTGTATCGTTAAAAGTTCTATTCTTTTAGGACAATCCATGTCTATGCGGTATATGGTTAAAGGTAGTTCTGTAAGAATCTATGTCAAGAATGAGCCTATTGGTTCACTGGTTAAGCATCTATCCGTATTCTGTCTGGTCTCAAGTTTCAATCCCATCGTATGCGTTAAGAGAATTTTTGCTAGTTGTCGGAGGTATGTTGGTGGTTAAGACAAACTTCATTAAAATTTGGTTAACGATTGTGTCTTTTCTTCTTCTTTTTCTTTTTTTTTATTTTTTTCCTTTTTTATTTTATTTCTTTGATTTCTCATCATCGAGTATGTTCAATAAGTGATTGTTGAAAATTAGTGAGATCTTTAAGTTACTGAAGGACTTCTGTGTAAGTTCTGTCAGAATCCTTTGACTTCTACGAGGTTTGGTTAGATTTCTATTGCATTCTTAAATTGGGAATCATTTGATTGTTGTACTCAAACTCTTTATTAAATAGTCGTTTTGTCCCTTTAGGCGTGAGTACAAAGGGAAGCGACCCTTCGCGTATTGTGCCGACTTAGTACAGTTGAATAGTCGGTAAGTGTTAGTCGTTGAAGTTCCTCGTGTTGATTTATTCGACATAATTGATTGGGTGTTATTGTTGCATTATTTAGTCATTTTAGTCAAATGATTGTTTGTCGAATGGTTAATTAGGTTCCGGGTAGTCTCCGTATTGCTTTCATGTCAAAGCAAAACCAGGTGCTTATCGAAACCCTTAGTTTTTGCAAGTTTTGGTCGTCGAAAATGGTGGTTGTTGAAGCCACATGGCCAGGCACACGAGTGTGTGTCCAGGCCATGTGAGACACATGGCCTTGTGGAAGGTTGTGTGATTGGCCATGTAACTAACTGTTTATTGTTTTAGGGCCACATGGGCAGGGACATGAGCATGTGTCTAAGCCGTGTATGGCCATATTAGTGCAGGGTTCACACTGACGTGTGCCCGGGCTGTGTAACTCACTGGTTGTGGTATATGACCACACGGCTAGGGACACAAGCGTGTGCCTTGTCCATGTAACTCACTATTTGTGGTATAAAATCACATGGTCAAGGACATTGGTGTGTACCCAGGCCGTGTGAGTCACATGAGCAGGGACACTGGCATGTGTCCAGGCCGTATAACTCACTGTTTATGCTTCAAAACCACACAAGCAAGGCACATGGGCTTGTGACCAGACCGTGTGTCATGTTATTGGGGCCCGAAACCTATTTTTGAGGCAGTGAATGTTGTTTAACACTGTTACTAACTTTCTCATTGTATGAATGGTTGAATTTGATCGTATAAGAGCTATCTGGTATCTGAGACTGAAGTGTGAATAACATAGTTGTATGTATACTATGACACTTATTCTGAGGTTGAACTGTCTTATCTGTTGTGACATAAAATAGAATAACTGAATATTCAATATAGGTACTTGTGCTTTGCATTTGCATGGGTTGGGGTATTGTGAAGAAGGAAGTAATCTGTTCTGAATTGTGGCTATTCCACAATACGTATAAATTTGATTCTGGTGCTTTGGCACAATCTAGTCTAGCAGCTAAGCTACATATCTGTAAAGTGTCAAACAGATACTTTAAGGTGTGCAGGGTTGGTTAGGCATTGAATATCCTTAACGGTGTGTTGGAATGGCCGAAGACGGTGTGTAGCAGATGGGGGTTAGGAATATTGCATCAGAATCTGATCTGTACTGTATTTGAAACTGAATTTGTATATATATATGTAACAAATCTGCTTTGAATCTGAATTAAACATTTCATCTGTATCGAAGTAAATCCTTGAATTTGGAATTATTTTATAAGTAAGCATTAATTGAATAAATTTCTTTTACGTAATGAGTTCACAACTCATATTTGTTATTGATTGGATTTCAGGTGATTCTTAGTTTTGAACTGGTCAGTGCTGCGGGAGCTTAGTCAAGCTTTTACCTATCTTTTAAGTGTTATGTTAGGACTTTCAGTAATTTATGATAGTAGAACTTTGGGAGATTATGTGTTAACTAAATAACTAATCTTTATGACTAATATTATATGAAACATGGTTTATCATTGTTATGTTACTTGTACGGTAAGTGAGTATCGTTGGTGTAACTCTCTAAACTTGGTTTGGACTTCTAGACCGGGTGTGGGGTGTTACATTTGCAGCAGTTCACACGCTTCCAAAATGTCCGCTATATGGTGCAGAATGGCAGTGATGTAAGACACTTTGAATTTTCTCATCCAGAATACATCTTTGAATTACTTGATCTGCATACTGCTTGAATAGAAATCGCTCATCCTAGTAATATTGCTTGACATTGTGAAGGAATTTCCTTTGTCCTTGATGATTGAACATAGGTGGTAGCAACCCATTGAGTAGAAAGTTAACAATATCAGCATACTATGGCATTGCCATAGTCGACAATAGCTGTTCATCCAGGAATTCGTCTTTAATCATTTGACTATCACCATAATTATTCCCTGCTTCAATTCATGACAAGTGATCAGCCACTTGATTTTGACTGCCTTTTCTATCTTTGATCTCCAAATCAAATTCCTACAGCAACAATATCCATCTAATGACTCTTTTTTCGTCACCAAGTATTTAATGGCAAAATGGTCTGTATAAACTGTGACTTTGGTGCCAACCAAATAAGCTCTAAATTTTTCAAAGGCAAATACCACCGCTAACAATTCTTTCTCCATGGTGGTTGGGAACACGAAAATATGCACTTTTTTTCATGCCCTTTTTAACTTAAATTCATGCAGTTTCGGTAAAATTCTTGTCGAAAAATATTTAATTATTATAAAATAATTAAATTGTACTTCAATTATTAAAATTTTGAATTTTACTTAATTTTATAATAAATTTTGATTAATTTTAATCATTTTTGACAGATTCGCATAAAGGGCGAAAAATGGCTC
>CM025255.1:21138897-21150845 GCA_013677275.1 Gossypium schwendimanii | reverse complement strand
CTCGACATTTACTTGTCACTTTATTACTTGTTGCGATTGTGTACACTTGCACATTTCCGTTGTTCCAGTGGTATAATTGAGCTGTGAACTTGTTAATGTACGACTGGCATAATATATAGCATGAAACATCTTGGCTTTTCTTTGCCCCAAACTGCTCCTACAGCAAAGTAACTTGCGTCACATATCAGTTCAAACGGTAAAGTCTAGTCTGGTGCACTGACTATAGGTGTTGTAATCAATTGCTTCTTTAACTCTTCGAACGCTTTTGAGCATAATTCGTCAAAATAAAATAGTTTGTTTTCTTCCAACAATTGACATAGAGGTTTGGATCTCTTAGAAAAATCCTTGATAAAGCGACGGTAAAATCTAACATCACCAAGGAAGCTTCTGATTCCTTTCACTAAAGTGGATGGTGGCAACTTTTCAATGACTTCTATTTTAGCTTTCTCGATGGCAATTCCTTTCTGTGAAATCTTGCGGCGCAAAAAAATGCCTTCACCAACCATGAAGTGGCATTTTCCCAATTTAGCACAAGATTTGTTTCTTAACATCGGCAAAGTATTAACTCTAATTTTTTTAAACAGACTTCAAAAGTGTCGCTAAACACTGAGAAATCATTCATGAATACTTCAAGGAATTTCTCCACCATGTTAGAAAATATTGCCATCATGTAACATTTGAATGTTGTCGGGGCATTACATAACCCAAATGGCATTCTTCTGAAGGTAAATGTTCCATAAGGACAAGTGAATGTAGTCCTTTCTTGATTAGTAGGAGATATGGAAATTTGGTTGTACCCTGAGTAACTATCTAAGAAACAGTATAAAGCTTTCCCTACTAGTATGTCTAACATCTGATCTATAAAAGGCAAAAGGAAATGGTCCTTCTTCAGTTCTTTGTTGAGCTATTGATAATCCATACAAACCCTCTAACCTGTGACAGTTCGTGTAGGAATGAGTTCATTGTTATCATTACTAACTACAGTGACCCCTCCTTCCTTGGCTACACACTGAACAGGGCTAACCCAAGAGCTATCAAAAATTGGGTATAAAATTCCAGTGTCCAACCATTTGATAATCTCCTTTTTAACTATTTCCTTCATGACAGAATTCAGTCTCCTTTACTAATCAATAGGTTTGCCATGGCAATCTTCAAGTATTATTTCTTGCATGTAGATTGTTGGGTTAATTCCTCTATATCCGCAATTGACCATCCTAAAGCTTTTTTGGATTTTTTGAGACATCCAGTAATTGCATCTCCTAGTCTGTTGTAAGCTCGACAGAGATAACTACAAGAAGTGTATCGTTATCTCTGAAATAAATGTACTTCAAATGCACTAGTAATGGTTTCAACTCCAGCACAGGTGGATCTTCTATTAACGAACGATGAGGGTTGAAAGATTAACCTGATAAGTAAATGATTCAAAACTCCTCCTAAATCTATTTCCAGATTCCTGAATGTCCATTAGTTTTCCAGATTCTTCAGTCAATTCTGTTTCATTTAATTCAGCAGAGTTTGCATCAGAATTGTTGTGCATATGACCTACAAATTCTTCCTGCACTACAATGTCAACAAATTCAACAGTATGTCATTCTTCATCTGAGTCTGCACACTTTAAAGCATCAAACATGTTAAATGTGAACTACTGATAATTAATTTTCATGGTTAATTTACCTTTCTGTACATCAATCAATGTTTTACCAGTTGCTAAGAAAGGTCGTCCAAGTATTATGGGTATGATCTATCAATGTTTAGCTTCACATTCTACAATAATAAAATCTGTTGGAAAAATGAACTTATCAACTCTTACCAATACATCTTCAATTCTACCTTCTAGATGGATATATGATCTATCAACTAGTTGTAGTGTGACTGTAGTAAATCTTGCCTTTCCTATCCCGAGTTTCGTGAAAATAGACATAGGCATTAAATTGATACTCGCACCTAAATCGCATAATGCTTTGCCTACATAATGGTTTCCAATTGAGCAAGGTATAGTCAAACTCCCTAGATCTTTTAATTTTGGTGGTAGTTTGTTCTTTAGCATTGTTGTGCACCCCTTAGTGAGTGCAATAGTTTCAAACTCCCCTAACCTTCTCTTCTTAGATAGGATATCTTTCATGAATTTCACATAGTTAGACATTTGTTCTAATGCTTCCACCAAAGGTATATTGATGTGTAATTGTTTCAAGACCTCTAGAAATTTCTTGAACTAAGCATCTTGTTTTGACTTTTGGAAACATTGGGGAAAATGTGGCGGTGCCCTTCCTTCCATTTGTTGAGGTTGCTTTGCCCTGGCATTTGTATTATCTTTACAAGATGAATTTGCCATTGTATGCTTCTTTTTACTCCTATCTTTTGTAGTTTGTTCCACTACTAATTCAAAATTTGTTCTTTCAGGAACTTCTAAACTTTTCTCCTCACTAAATGCATCATTCGCAACTCTTGGCAGCTAAGTGCCACTCAGGAATGTTATGGCCTTACATTGTTCCTTTCCTTGAGAACGAGAACTTTTTGTGTCACTAGGCAATCCTCCTTGTCGCTTGGAACTTAATGCAGTGGCAATTCGTCCCACTTGATTCTCCAAGGCTCTTAAAGAAGCTGTCTGGCTCTAAATAATTGCATCATTCTTAGCCATATACTCCTTTAATAAAGCTTCCATAATTGATGTTGAAGATGACGAACTTTGTTGCACATTTTTCCACGGTATTGGTTGACTGTATCTAGGTGGTACACCAACCACATTCTGTCGATTAACACTGCTGGCATTTCTCATTCCTTGATTACTCTAGCTGAAATTTGATTTTTTTTCACCCTGGATTGTATGTGTTGGAGTTGGAATTATTGTTGCTACGATTAAAATTCCCCATGTAATACATAGGGGCTGAATTGGATGGGCATTCATCAAAAACATGATCTTCTCCACTGTATACGCATGCTAGTTGTGCAACCTTCATCTCTTACACTGTAGAGGGTCTTTTCAAAGTTTCAATCATATTTGTTAAAGATGATACCTGAGCTGTTAAAGATGTAACCGCATTAAGTTCCATTACTCCAACAACTCTTCTACTAGTACCAACTCTGGTAGTGGGGTAATAATAATCATTGTTTGCTATTCTTTCAAGAATTTCGTATGCTTCATTGTAGGATTTTCAAGCAATGTCCCATTAGCAAATACATCCACCACCATTTGCATATGAGCATTTAATCCATTGTAGAACATTTCCATCTGTGTCTAATGCTGAAAACCATGCATCGGGCATTTTCTAACTAGTTCCTTAAAATGCTTCAATGCTTCATATAATGTTTCATCTTCCAATTACGTAAACGATGTGATGTCGTTCCTAAGTTTGGTATTCATGTTGGGAGGATTGTAACTAAACAGAAATCTTTGACATAGTTCATTCCAAGATGCCATGTACCTGATGGTAACGCATTCAACCATGATCTGGCACGATCTCACCATGAATAAGAGAAAAACTTTAATTTAAGGGCATCTTCAAGGACACCCTGTTGCCTGAATGAATCACAGACTTTAAGAAACAGTCTCAAGTGCAATCTCAGATCTTCAGTAGGTAAACCACTAAACTGCCCTCCCATTTAGATCATCCAAAATAGGCACTACATGTTCTCTGATGAGTTTTTCTCTGTCATCTATGATTCGAGGAATATCAGCATTCAATTCATTCTGAAGTACTTGATCTTCTATGATTGGACCATTTCTAATTCTCTCTATTTCTCTTATTTCTTTTCTTCTTTGCCTTAATGTCCTTTCAATTTTGGGATCAAAATAATATTTTGTATCCTCTTGAATGCTTCTTCTCATGCACTAATACAAACCTGAAAAATAAAATCAAATACTAATTACTGCTCTCACAAAAAATAATAGGAATAATAACAAATCAACTTTTCACCAATGTTGTTGATCTCCGGCAATGGTGCCAAAAACTTATTGCGTGTAAAATAACTAGTGCAATTGTACAAGTATACATGTCATTCAAGTAATAAAGTGATAAGTAAGTATCATCTCCACAGGGGTTGGAAACTAGTAAGAAATTGAGTATGTTATTATAATAATATTAATCATACCAAAATATTGAGAAAGAATCTTAGAATGAATAAGAAACTTGAATAATGAATTACTGAAATTAAATGATAAAGAATAAAGAATTATATGGCAAATAAAATGATGTGGCAATTCATAGAGAATATCAAGGGTATTTCTGTTATTGAATGAATAAGGTTGGAATTATTCAGGAAAAATGCTCATATCAAAATAATGCCATGACAAAATATTGTCTAATCTACTGCCCAGAGATTTGCTACTATGACCTGACTCTTTCGATAGCTAGATCTTAGGCTAAAAATCTAAGTTCATGTACATCTACAAAACTTGGGATTGATAACTGCAATGACGTTCCTCTCTGTACAACTCACAACATCTATGTCTACAATGCTACAGCCATTCTACTAAGTATTCACTTGCATCAAACGATTCAAGATCCAGTATTCTTAACCTTTTTAGAATTAAATACACCTAAGAATACAGCATACATGCAACTAGGTCTAGAGCTTGCATGTATGTATTTAAAATAAGCATGAATCTAATGTAACAGTGATATAGACAATCTCAAATCCTAGGCATTAAAGATGATAAAATATTCACCCAAACAACTCCAACCCAGAAAAGATTTAGTTCATGGGTGGAAAAGTAAATATCAAAATAGAATCATTCATCAACGCTTCTCAATTATTTTTAAATCACAGAAATTTCAATCTAGAAAATAAAGGTAGAACTACAGGAAGTTAATTCTATACTTAAGCTCTTCTTGGTTCTTCAGATTGCTCGTGAATCTAGGATAGATTTCTCTTCCCCTTCCTCACATTTGTATTATTCTCTCTTCTAAGCTGCTACCCTTTCCTTGGAATTCTCCAATGGAGTTTTTCTTTTCACAAAGAAAAAATTTATGTCACCAATCTCTTTTTCACGCTAAATCTCTCATCTTTCTTCTTCTCTCTCCTTCTTTTATTGGCAGATCCGTCCCTCTCAATACACATTTGTTTCTCCTCTTTTTCAGGGTGGTTTTTCTGGTACATGTCAAGTTGGCTGAGAGTGACATGGATAGAGTGCTGAGTCATCTTCCTGGAATTGCCATGACAATTGTGTTGACAATTATTCTTACCATTTGCCATGGTAATGTTTCACTTCCCTTCTTTTCTTTCTGCATCCTCTTCATCCTTTTCTTCTACATGCACCTGTGTCCAACCACAATCTCAATTTTTCCTTCACTAAGTAATAAAAGTAATAAATGATGACCAATATATCGCAATCCAAGCTTTTTTATGCAATGTTCTAAAATTATCATGAAAATGTAGATGTATTTACTTAATTTCAAACAATTAATCCATCTAGAGGCCTAAAATATAACTCTTTTTAAGAGTTATCAAACCTCAAAGTCAAATTCTTGGAGTAATAGTATCTAATGAATTAGTCTCGATTTAGCATCTTTCTTTGTGAGTAAATAATTTATGGTCGTATGATTGGTAAACACTGTAATAAGAAATGAACGGAACTTGTCAAAAGCAAAAACTATATCAAAGAGTTCTTTTTCAGTTATCATATAATTGAGTTGGGCTGAGATAGGATGAAACACTTTGTTTCTTCTTTGACCCATCACAGCTCCAACAACAAAATATCTTGCATTACATATCAACTCAAAAGGTGAGTTCCAATCAGGTGTAACAATTATTGGGGCTGAGATTAACAGACTATTTAATTTTTCAAAAGCTTCTAAACATGCTTTGTTAAAATAAAAAACAATATCTTTTTCTAAAAGCATACACAAAGGTTTAGAAATTTTTGATAAACATATGATAAAAACCAGCATGGCCTAAGAAACTTCTAACTCCTTTCACACTAACTTGAGGTGGTAATCTTTCAATTACATCCACCTTTGCTTTATCCAATTCAATTCTATTTTTGGAAATTTTATGTCTAAAGACAATTCCCTTTTTAACCATAAAATGGCATTTCTCCCAGTTAATGACAAGATTTGTCTCATTACATCTTTTTACTACCTTAGCCAAATTACTCAAACAAACATCATAATTGTTACCAAAAATTAAAAAAAAAAATCATCCATGAAAATCTCAACAAAATTTTGAATCATATCAGTGAAAATTGCCATCATAAATCGTTAAAATGTGGCAAGTGCATTACATAAATCAAAAGGTATTTGCCTAAAAGCAAATATACCGTATGGGCAAGTAAAAGTAGTTTTATGATGGTCTTTCAGGGCTATAACTATCTGGTTGTATCTCGAATATTAATCTAAAAAGTAGTAAAATCCATTATCTACCAGTCGATCTAACATCTTATCTTTAAAAGGTAAAGGAAAATGATCCTTACGAGTGGCTTTGTTCAATTTTCTGTAGTCAATACAAATTCTCCAACCTATGATAGTTCTCGTTAGGATTAACTCGTTACGTTTATTCTCAACAATCATGATTCCACCTTTCTTTAGTACACATTGTACCAGACTTACTTGATAACTCTTGAAAAGAGTTATATTTCAAGCCTCTAAATTGAATTAATTATTAGTAATTAAGTAAATATGCTTACATTTTTAGATATTTTTAGAACATTACATAACAAAGCTTGGATTTTGCTCTACATGTTATTATTTGTTACTTTTATTAGCGAGGAAAAAATGTATTGTTTGTGGTTGCCAGTAGGTGTGGGATGAAGAATAGAAGAGAAAAAGATAGGAAAATGATGGAAGTGAATTATTGTCATGACAAAATGTTGGTTAGATTGCCAGCACGAATGCCATGGCAATTCTAGGAAGATGACGCAGCACTCAATCCACGTCACTCTTATCTAGTTATACTTGTACCAGATAAATCACCCTGAAAAAGAGGAAGCAAAAGGTATGTACTAAGAAGGAGGGACCTACCCTATAAAGAAGGAAAAATAAAAAAGAAAAGGAAGGATTAGAGGAAGAGAAAATAAAAAAATAGTTTCTATCTCTCTGCATCAGATTCTCATAAATTCTCAGTGAAGAGTGGAAAGGGTAGCATCATACAAAGCAGAAGAATTACAGACACAAGGAAGGGGGAAAGAAATCTGCCTTGGGTTTTTGCATCAAATCACATTATCAGAGTAAAAGCTAGAGTAGCGAAAACTTCCTATAGTTCTACCTTTATTTTCTGATTTGAAATTGTGATTCGTGAATTTAAACAATAATATTGAATGGTTCTGTTATGAATTCTAATGTTCAATGCATGAACTGATTTCCTTTGGGTTGGAATTATTCTGGGTGAATTTTTATTAACTTTAATGCCCATGATTTGATTTTGAGTTGAATATTATTTCATTCAATTTGTGATTATTTTTAATGCATGCATACAAGCTCTAGACATAG
The DNA here is from genome assembly GCA_013677275.1 of Gossypium schwendimanii. Classification (NCBI taxonomy): domain Eukaryota; kingdom Viridiplantae; phylum Streptophyta; class Magnoliopsida; order Malvales; family Malvaceae; genus Gossypium; species Gossypium schwendimanii. The sequence continues at coordinate 21,143,421 of CM025255.1, read as the reverse complement.
ATGACTGTGTAGCACGTTATTAGATCTAATTTAATTTTGAAAAGATTGATTAGATTGGATTATAATCTGTTGATACAGGCAAGTATTCGAAAGAATAGTTGTAGCATTTTAGACATAGAAGTTGCAATCTGTATAGGAGAAGGAAGAAAAATCTAAATATCATTCTTGAGTTTTGTAGACATATAAAAACTCAAAATGATAGCTCAAAGTCTGGCTTTCAAAGAAGCAGACTGCAATAGTGATTCCCTGAGCAGTAGAATGGTCAAGATTTTGCCATGGCATTATTATGTTATATAAATAAACCCAAGTAATTCCAACCTTTATCATTCAACAGTACAAACTCTTTCTCACTTATTATTTGAGAATGGACACAGCATTTTAATTGCCCTAACATATTTTTAGTCATAATTGATATTTTTAATCCTTCATTACATCTCTTTATCAATTAATCATCTGTCCCTTTTGCTCAGTTTAATTAGTCAATTTCATAGTAATAGCATAACCAATTATTTTAGTCAATTGCAATCCCTGTGGAGACGATACTCACTCATACTTTATTACTTGATTCGACATGTATACTTGCATATGTGCATTACACATTCACACGTGACATTCCCTAAGAACTATTTGAGATGGGGTAGATAATTCCCACATCAAACCATTTGATCACTTCCTTCGATATTACCTCTTTCATGATAGGATTAAGTCTCATTTACCCATCAATTCTACCTCGCTCACCTTCATCTAAAATGATCTTATGCATACAGAAGGAAGGGCTTATACCTTGAATCCCAGCTATGGTCCAGCCAATTGCCTTTTTAAATTTTTTAAAAATAGCAATCAGTTGCTCCTATTGATGTTCTGTCAGTTCTACTGAAACAATCACAGCTAAAGTAGAACAGTTACCTAAATAAATGTATTTTAAATGGGACAGAAGTACCTTTAGTTCAAGCTAAGGCGGTTCCTCGATTGACAACTTGGGTTGTGTAAATTCTCGAACTTCCAACTCTAGCGGTATGAGCCACAGTGGTTCATTACCCTTTTCATCTTCCAATGGTTCAGACCCTAAGGTGTTCTCCAACAGGTCTTCTTAAAAATTTATCTCTCATTCCATAGAAACTAAGGTTTCTAATTCCTCCACTGCTGAACATTCCTCTGTCAGATCGGGAAATTTCATGGCCCTTAGAACGTTAAATGTTACCTAGTCATCTTGAACTCTCATTGTGAGTTCTTCTTTTTGCACATATATCAGTGTTCTTCCCGTGGCTAAGAAAGATCTCCCTAGGATGATCGAAACTTCCTTATCTGCTTCAAAGTCTAACATAATAAAGTCAGCAAGAAAAATAAACTTATCAACTCTTACCAAAACATCCTCAATCTTTCCCTCGGGATATGCTAAAGAACGATCTGCTAGTTGAAGTGTCACAGTAGTGGGTCTTACTTCACCTATTCCCAACAGTTTGAAAATAGATTTGGGCATGAAGTTGATGCTTGCTCCAAGGTATCACAAAGCTTTACCGCAGTAACATTCTCCGATGTTATAGGGTATCATAAAGCTTCCTAGGTCTTTCAATTTTGAAGGTAGCTTTTTTTATAAGAACGCACCGCACTCCTTCGTCAAAACAACAGTTTCATACTCACTAAGCCTTTTCTTCTTGGACAGAATATTCTTCATAAACTTCACGTAATTAGGCATTTGCTCTAAAGCCTCCACCAGTGGGATGTTGATGTGAAGTTACTATAGAACATTCAAGAACTTTTTGAATTGTACCTCCTATTTCTGCTTATGCTGCTAAAGTCTTTAAGGATATGAAACTTTAGATTGAAATAAACAACTTTTCTGAGGAGGCAAATCTACAAAAAAAAAAAGTGTTAGCTTTTCATAATTCACTAGTTTAGGATTTACCTCATTAGATTTTTCAGCATCTGGCTTTTCTAGTGTAGGAACTTTAACTACTGGTTGACTTTCTTCCTTTTCAATAGGCTCATTTTCAATCACAACCTCCTTGGGTTCCAAAATCTTACCACTTCGTAATGTAACCACCTTGCAATGTTCCTTACCAAAATTCCTTGGATTTTCTGTGTCACTTGGCAAGACTCCTTGTGGTCTACTACGAAGCTCAGTAGCAAACTGACCCATCTAGTTCTCTAGATTTTTTAGTGTTACTAATTGACTTTGGATCAAAGCATCATTTTTCGCCATGTACGCCTTCAACAAGTCCTCCATATTATTTGATGACTCAGTTGAGATGGTTTCAGAGTTTGTTGACTAAATCTTTGGGATTGATTAGGTCTATGTTGCATATGATTGTTTGGTCCATTTCCTTGGTTACTATAGGAAAAGTTCGGATGATTCCGCCATGATGGATTGTAGAAGTTGGACTGTGGTCCTTGTCCACTTCTATTTTGATACTAATTCCTTACATAACAAACAGACTCGGGGTTTGAATGGCAATTCTTGAAAGAATGATCATCCTCACAATACACACAGGAAACAACATCATATGACTTGGTGATTGAGCTGCATAATTATTCAAACCATTAATGGTAAACTATTTTAACATTGAGGAAATAGAAGATACTTGAGCAGAGAGTAAAGTCAGTGCGTCCACTTCATGCACTCCAGCAACTCGTTTTTTGAAAACTGCTCAATTTGTCAACCATTTGTAATTGTTTTTAGCGATCCTTTCAATGATCTCGTAAACCTCATTATAAGATTTAGACAAAATCGCACCATTCGTAGAAGCATCTACCATTAATCTTGTATGTGCATTGAGATCGTTATTAAACATCTCCAGCTGGATACAATAAGGAATCCCATGATGAGGACACTTACGAACCAATTCTTTGAATCTTTCCCATGCCTCGTACAATGACTCATCATCCAATTGTTGGAAAGTGGTTATCTCATTTCGCAACTTTGTGTTCTTGCTCGATGGAAAATACTTTACCAAAAATCTTTCTGCTAATTCTTGCCATGTAGAAATTAAACTTGGTGGCAACGAATTCAGCCATGCTCGTGCTCGATCTTGCAACAAGTATGGAAACATTGAAGATAGTGTGCCAAGTACAAGTGAGCCAGGTTGTGTGGCATATATACTATGGCAATAAGATTGGCAAACCATCCTAAATCAGACAAGTCAAACATGATTGTTGAGCCATGAAGTGCAAGCTAGCTAGCGATGTGCTGATACAAGGTATGAAAACTCACTAAGTTCAATAGAACTTACGTAAGTGTTCTTGTGTATTGCAAGTAATAGGAGAAATTCAAGAGTTCGAGGAGGGACCAAGCCATAATCTGTCGTGCTTAGACAGTTTTGCTTCTTTTAGTAATATGCATACAACAAGACGACCCAGGACCGTAGGATACATTTCCTTTAAACTTTATAAAGTTGTATGCATTTTAAAGCTACTTTGTAAATTTTTACATCTTAAAAATAAATTGTTTAATAAAATGAATATTGCAATGCTAATTAGATAATTTTGTTTTCTTATTGCTTCTATTATGTGATCGTGAATTTCGAATCTTGAGTGTAGCACCTTGTAGTTTGGACTTGGCGACCGAGTTTGATATGAGGTGTTATAATTCATTAAAACACATCTTATTGAGGGATGTTGGAGCACCCGTCACATTTCAAACAAGACTGGTATATAATATAAGTTGTCAACTAATTTATTGTGAATATAGGTTAAGAGAATTTATTTTGTTATTTGAAGTCAGACTATTGTTTGATTTAAATATATGTGTATTTCTTTATCTAATCAACCTTTCTGCAGCTTATCCCCAAGCGAACTTCTCCGAACCACACATGAAACAAATTCCACACAACATGGAGATGAAAAACTTCTTGAGGTCCCATCAGCATCACAAATACAGACGACTTATTTCCCGAAGAATCACCTATGAAAAACCCAAGACTTCTAAACTAATTTCATCTTAGAATATAAAATGTTTATAAATTAAACAATAGTATTGTCATCTGTAGGGACAAAGAAAGGATGGATTATGGTCTATGAGATTGACATAACATGATCAATTTGCTCACTGTTTTTGAATTTTGACAAACTATAATACTAAATAACAAGTTAGAACTATTGCGAGCATCCTCTATATATGACATGTTAGCAAATGCTTTTTGACAAATCCTATTTTTTTGGGTGTGTGTGAATAGCTCTAGAGCATTTGATCTTTTGTATGTAAAAAACATGACAAAAACAATGTTAAATATGTTTTACTCTCTTGTAAACGATGATGTAAATATGTAAACAATGTAGGTGTTTTTTTTTTTTTGTCATTTTACTTTTCCCTATTGTCTATATCTGTTAGGGTTTCACGAATACTGAAATTTTGCTTTTATTTGGGCTGTTTGACTGCTTACGCTGTCGCGATTTATTATTTCTGTTTTAGGCTGTTATGGGTGCTGGACTTGATGTTCTCTCCGGTCGTTGATTGGTGGTCCCTTCTTTGATCTGTACATCTTGAGTTGACTTAAAATAAGTAACCATTGATTTGGTTTTTTTTTT
>CM025255.1:21094750-21108053 GCA_013677275.1 Gossypium schwendimanii | reverse complement strand
CTACTCAAAGCTCGCACTTTCTCTTTTCTTTCTCAATATCTTTAATGAGTATTTTTGCAAGGTTGGGGAAACACTTGAGCCACCTTAAATTAAAATAAACTTCATCTTTTTGTTTGGTAGTGTTGATAGAATGCATAACAAGGGAAGAAGACAAAGTATTGTAGTGGAGACCGATTCACCTATAGAGGTTGAGAACCAGAGCAAGGACAAGAGGATAGGCTGATTGAAAAGATAAATGCTTAGAGTAACTCTAGGGTGTAAAAGGGATCGAGCCCTTGCCTATATTTTTTCAGGGTTTTTATTGGAAAAAAGTCTCATTGTCCATTGGTATGATATTGGCTAGATAAGCTTTTAATCCCGTTAAATGCGTAATGGATAATCACGGGCACATATTATAGGATTCTATCAGTATGAGGTAATTGAGCCTAAATAGACTCTTTATTGTCTTGGAAGTGTGTTTACCTTAAGATAACGTTCTCCTATGAACACGGGTGGTAGGTTCCGTTTGAAGTGGGTTGGATGGTTGTGCTCAGAGGGTCAATATAGAATCAACAATACCTTTTGGGCTTGACACTTCTCTTTATGGCAAAGGGTTATTATTATAGTCCCCTAGTCGAGAGGGAGGTTAAAAAGTCTTTCGGGAGACATGCTTCGAGAGTCTCTTAAAGGTTTATCTAGCTAGAGAAGAAGAGACACCATCGGACAATTTTCATAAATGCGATGTTCTTCAAGGGAGTGGCAGTCATGATGAGGAGCATCTGACATTGTTTAGGTGGCCAGATGTTATTAGTCATGGCTTCTAGTCCCCAAAGTGACATGTTTGTGAGGGATAACTAAGAAGTCTATAAATGGCTCTTCTGCTGTGCCTGAGACTACTTTGTTGTTTCAAAATATTTTGCCTGAGATTCTTGTTCAATTTTTTGGCTATTTCAAAATTTTCTTATGTTCGTCATTTTTGCATTTTTCGGTAAAGAGAGGGGGGAGAACTAATAGGTCTTCAATGAAGAGGGGTAGGAGTAGGTCTTCTACCGCCGACAATAGGATGGAGATGACGATTAATAGGCCAACTATAGTCGATTCTAGGAGGCTTTCGACGATCGAGAGCCACAAGGGACAAATCCTAAAACATTTGAGGGATTATGATGAGCCGGTGGCTGTCGTCGAATGTAAGTGCATGACAACAAAATAGGAAATGAGATGGGCATTAAGATGTAGGGGCCTTCTTGCTAGGAATCCCAAGTATGAGTTTAGTTTACCCACGGGGAAGTATAGTTTAAGCTCTATGTTTAGGCCATGTTTTGGCGAAGAGAGACCAGGATTTTACTTGTCGTTATTCTTGTTGGAAGTGAGGTTTCACCTGTCGCCTCACCAATTTGAAATGGACTTGTTGAATTTGTCCTCTTTGACACATGGGTAGTTGGTTTGGAGTTCTTGGTGGTTAATAATTAGATTTATGATCAAATGTGGTCAGAGGAAGATATGGCATTTTGTGCCTCATTTTCAATATATGTATACCCTGCAGGAGAAGGTAAGATACGGTGGGGTGTACCTAATAGTGCTAAGGGAGGAGACTGAATAGCTTATTTATGGAGGAGTGGAGAGGTTGAAGCTAGATCTTAAGAAATAGATTTTGGTAGAGTTGAAGTTGGGGGAGCCTTTCGGGTTTCTTATTGAATTGAGAAGACCAATGCCTTCTTGTTATCTTCACCGTCTAGGGCCGGAGGATATTCCTGGTGAGGGGATACTTATAATCTTTTAAATCATACCAGTGTTTTGGTTATTCCCCACGACACCTCCCTTTGTAGCCTATTCCCCTATTGTTTTCAAGGTAAAGGGGCTATGAGGTTGATTTGTAGTAATTTGATATGTAAAATTAGGTTATCCAAGAACATCACCTGAAAAAGGGTATCACGATATCGAAGCATGGAAGTCGTGATACCCCTGACAGTGTTGAAAACAAGGAAGATGGAGCTATTAACAGTGGTATCACAATACTAGCCCTAGGGTATCGTGATACCCAAACTCTCAAAGGACCCCCATGTCAAGCTGACGAGGATACCGCGATACCTAGCCATGGTATCGTGATGTCACTGTCAAGGGAGAGAGAAAATTATGGTAGAGGTAGTGTAAACCCCTAACCCGTATCTGTCATTGGAATAGGGTTATGAAGCATTACTGTACAAATAGAAGATTTAAACATACATTTCATACATTATCATAAACACATTATAAAACAATCATTTACATACATATCGACCCTTAGTCAAGCCTTCAAGGCCTTAGAAATACCTTAGAAACAATTCGGGACTAAATCAAAAATATTTGGAAAGTATAGGAAAAAGTTGCAAAATGTTGACTATAGGGGTCACATGGCCGTGTGCCTCACACGGCTGAGACACACGCCCGTGTCTCAGGCCGTGTAACCTTCGAACTAGGGATACATGGCTGTGTCCCAACCCGTGTCCTTACCAGTGTAACTTTCGAAATAGCCCCACATGTCCTTGTACTAGTCTGTGTAATAGCTTGACTTGCATGCAATAGGACCTACAGGGGACACATGACTGTGCCGCCAGACCGTATGTCACACATGGCTGAGTCATACCCCCGTGTCTCAGGCCATATGAACATGAATTTGCCCAAAATCAAGTCATTTCCGACACTAAACCATGCATACACCTAAAGACATTTTGTGCACGTAATCAATACATAAAAACCTTACCAAAACATGCTTATAATTACCAATTCAATAGCCTTAAATCAATCAACCAATATGCCATTTCAAGGCACCTCACAAGCAACATCAAAACTTACTTACACATGCACATTTGTTCACATTTCCATCATCAAACATAATTCAACTTCTAACAAAACATGCCACAATTATGATAATTAACACTTTCATCACAAAACATGCCATAATTATGACCACTAACACTTCCATCACAAAACATGCCATTTGAGCCATTCAAAACATGCAACATGATATAGTCACATGGACAAAAATCAACAAGGTATCAAATATACCAATATAGTTAACTTACATAACGTATACATACCAAATCAACTTCAAACCATTTTCAAACATAATAGCCTAGTTCAAATATGAACTAAAACATGTCACAAGTAACCATTTTCTAATTATCATCAACATGCCAAGTGACTTATATCAACAAGCACTTTAAAGTAATCAACATCACATAACTTGGTAAGGTATCAAAGTGTATCAAACCAATATATCTTTCCAAAGCTTACACATAGCAAAACATCATTAACACATGCACTATAATACCATTACAATTGTCCTATATATGCCATTATAAACCGTAACTAAAATACTCATTGACTATTAAATTGTCCACCGGATAGTGTGATAGATCTCTGACGAACTTCCAACCAATTGAGCTTCTAATAATCTGTAAAGTAAAGAAAAAAATAATTACGTAAGCAATGAATGATTAGTAAGCTCGTATAAACTTTAAACATAATATTCCATTTCAATAATGAAATTTATAGGATAAAGATAAACCCATACCAATGACATAAGATTTATAAAACCATATAACCATCAACTCACATATATTTTTCATTCATAACATAATATGATTTTATAAAACATATTACACCATCATCAACCTTTTCTTAAGATTATGAATCATTCTGTTTACTTACTTTCCATTCCATTCCAAATACTTAGCATAAGCCTAAAAAATTTTATCAATTCACGAGTTAGCGCATACAAACATAATTCACTTGAACTAAACATATGATGATCCATTTCCATGTGAACATATTTCATTTGAATCATTTAACCTTTCCATGAACATATGCATATTGCCAAATGAAAGCTTACCTTTTCAGTCCTTTTCATAAATACATGATATAGTTCATTTGAACACTTACCATTCCTTTCCTTTTCATGCCCATTGAACCACTTAGAATATCATCGAATACTCGGGAAAGCTTACACAAAGTGTGCTTAAACATATAGCCATAACCTTTCCTTTACATCGTTGCCCACACGAGCTGTGAAATAGGCCTGCTTACATGAGCTGTGGGCTAGAATGTATGCTACATGATGCTGCTCACACGAGCTGTGGAGTATCCTCAAAAAATTCCAAATGTATGACCCCAGTCATCGGTAGGACATCCAAGACCAACATCCAAAACATGAAAACCCTAATGACATGTCATTTGTATGCTATGAATTTCTAAAGTTCAACCGGGACTCGATAGCTGTCAATTTGTCATAATGTGGATACATTCATATATATTCATTCATTTACATTAAAAACAACATAATAAACATTTAATTTAATCAACATTATAATAATTATAGTTCATACGAACTTACCTAGCTAAATTGCAACAATGATTAAGTACATGAGTTATTTGGTAATTTTCTCTTCTCGAATTTCCACTCGTTCTTGATCTAAATTAATAATTTCATTCAATTCATGAATTCAAACAGTAAAACCAATTAATTTTATGCAATTTAGTATTTTTTGACATTTTTAAAAAATTACCCTCAACTTTTCATTTGTATTCAATTTATCCCCTATGTCCTAATCATGCAAATAAACCAATTTTATTAAAAATCCCATACCACCTGAATGTTAATAGCATCCATTACAGCTCACATTTGTAACAATTTCACATCAAGTCCTTGAACTATAAATACTTTAGGAATTTAATCCCTAAACATTTAAATCATTAAAAATTGCTTAACAAAATACTTATAAATAACAACTAATACTTTAAATTCATCAATTAACATCTAAAATCACAAAGATTCATCAATTAAAACATTAAAAATCTTTAAAAGTTTCAAAAACAAAGGTACAGGCTAGCTAGACCTAGTTGTAATTATCTAAAAAACATAAAAATTATTAAAAACGGATGAAAAATAGCTTACCATGCAAGAATATAACCAGGGACAAACCTTGAAAGCCTTTAAAAAAGGCTTCCCATGTTATTTTTTCTTATTTCGGTGGAAGATGGTGAATAAAAACAGCTTTTGGTTTTTATTTTACTTAATTTAACATATTAAATTAATTAAAATTATTTTAACATAAAAACAATTCATTTAACACAAGCATTACCGTCCACTACATTACACTAGGGTCTAATTTCCATTTAGATCCCTAAACCAACATTAATTATGCAATTTAGCTAATAAACATCAATAGCGATTAACTTTTATATCTTTACAATTTAGTCCTTTTCAATTAATTAACCATCTAAACATTAAAATTTCTTAACGAAACTTTAATACAACCTTAATAACACTCCATAAATATTTATTAAAATATTTGCGGCTCGGTATATAGAAATGAGGTCCTGATACCTTATTTTCTAAAACCACTTGACTTTAGGGTCATACCACTTGACTTTAGGGTCATACCACTTGAACCTAATTATTAACTCAATTAGCATAAATTTCCAAATTAAAAATTATTTTAATACCATATTTGACTCTTAAATATTAAATAATAACATTTACGAACTTACTCGTCCAATTTGTGGTCTCAAAACCACTGTTTTTGACATCACTGATAAACGAGCGGTTATAGGTAGTTCTTGTCCAACATTTTTGCCAACTAAAATTAGATGATCAAGGGAAAATTGGTCACCTTTTTTGGGTTGTAATTAGTTCAAAAAGCCTTCTTTTGGCTGAGAGAAAAAGGAGACCTTTTAGTTATTCATCTTTTTAGCTTAGGGTTTAATGTTTTTCTCATCTTTTTAGGATTCAAACTGCTTCTGTTCTAGTTTAATGCTAAGTTAGTTAATTAAGTTTTCTGGTTCAACTTTCCTTGTAGTTACACTTTAATAATTGAATTTAATTTTATTCAACTTTGTTGCATTTCAGCTATTACAAATAATTTCTTTAGTGTTTTTATTCATCTATTTTGCTGCCATTGTTGTCTTCTCCAAGTTTTTGAAAGAAAGCTTGAGTTTTTATTGCCTTGCTTTGTGATTAAGTTAATGCCATTTGAGATTTATTATCTGTTAATAATGTGTTTAGATATAAGCATGAGTAGCTAAATTATAGGCGGTTGGTTGATAGAAATATGGGGAAGTTGATTTTTGGGTTTAGGGACTAAATCGTAAAATTTGAACTAAATCGAATAGACTTCAAAACTTAGTATTGATGCTCCTAAGGGAAAATTAAGGTAAGTGAGATCGAGATGAGATCTTATTGGGCACTAATTTGATAGTCTCAAGTTATTTTGGTCTGATCGAGAGATAAATAAAACAAATTAGTTTAAATCAGTAAAATTGAGATCGAGAGGTACAATTGTACCAATTTAGGAGTATTAGAGATTTAAATCCCTAATTCAAAGGTTAACAAACCACACAGAAGTCAACCAACCTTTCTCTGTTATCATATTTGTTAGTTTTATACTTTGCTCAATTTACAATTTAGTCATTTTCCATTCTTAGGTAGTTAATTAGTGTAATTAACCCCTTGTATGACATGTCGTAATATAAGTGCTTAGTGATTAGTCATATAGACTCTTTTAATTGCATGTCCGTTGGTTAGAAATCACTTAATCGCCACCGATTTTGGGTTTGACCCTTGGAATACTCCGGTGTTCCATTGGACACTATAAATATTACAACTGATACTATACGTATGAGGTTAAAACCGCACTTTCAAAATTGTTCTATAAAAATTATTTTTCTTCCGGGCACGTTTGCAAGCGGTTAAGTTATTGGAGCTGTTGATGGGGAACCGATGCTTGATTAAGTGATTTTTGTTTATGTGCATGCTTTTTAAGAAGATAATTGATAAAATCTAAGTTTATAGATACATCACTTCTTTTCTTTTGTGTTTGTTTGTTATTTTGTGTGGAAGATATTTGTTGATTCGTTTATATTCTTTTTGTTTCCAAGGGGTAGTGTATGACTTAGACTGGTAACAGGATTGTACCATATGAACCAAAATCAGAAAGAATCTGAACACATGCTTGAAGGGGTCAACCACCTAGAAGAGCCCCACTTCCACCAAAAAATCCACCACTTATCGAGCCTCCTATTGACGATCCTAAGAAAGGAGAGTAATCTTTTGAGAGATCAGTGGAGCAACGTACATTGTGAGACTACACCATGCCCAACCTAGACGTCATTCGGGGTAACATTAATCGCCCCACTATTAATGTTAACAACTTCGAGATAAAGTCGATCATGATCCAAATGATACAAGGAAATCTTTAATTTTAGGGGTTAATGAATGAAGCCCCAAATCAACACCTTAAGCTATTTCTAACCCTTTGTGATGCATTTAAGTATAATAGGGTAACCAATGACGCCATACGACTTCGATTTTTCCCTTTCTCTTTGACTGATGATGCTTTCATGTGGTTAGATTCTCAGCTCATTGATTTGATCAATACATGGGATAAGCTGGCAAGTAGATTCTTTGCCAAATATTTTACCCTAAGCAAGACTATGAAGCTTTGGATAGAGATTACAAACTTCTACCACCTTGAGGGAGAATCACTCTATGAAATGTGAGAGTGCTTCAAATTAATGTTATGTAAGTGCCTTTATCATGGTTTACAAGGCTGGTTGCAACTACAAACTTTTTATAATGGGCTCGATGGGAACGTAAGGTTGAGTCTTGACGGAGTGTTCACGGGGGTATTCATGTCGAAGACTTACATAGAGGGATGCCAATTGATTGAAGACATGGTGATAAACTCCTATATGTGGTTGGCTGAATGGTGCACGTATAGAGCTAAAAAACCAATCGTGAATGCAGTTGGTAACGAGACAAATTCTAAGAAATCCTTGAGAGGTTGAACAACCTTGAAGTTAGCTCCTCTCCGTCACAAGGTCCCAACTAGGCCTTTTTAATAAACTCAAATGTAGGGTACAATCATGATGGTGCTAATTAAGGGAGCCATCAAGAGAACACTCATGCTAGGGTAAATTACTTAGGGAATAGAGGGTATAATCCCTACTCTAACACCTACAATCCAGGGTGGTGAGATCACCCCAACCTTAGGTGGAGAGGGAACTATGGGGGACCCTTCAATCAAGGAGTAACGAAATACAACCAACCCTGACCTAACCCTTATTATCAACCTCCGCAATCTTATAGGCCACCCCAAGAGGACGAGAGAAAACTTGTGTAACACTCTAGATTTTGGGGATAGGAGTTTTATGGTGTGTATTTAGGGTCAGTGCGTAGCTGACCAATTATGAGTGTTTCTGCGTTCTTGTGTCAAAATGGTCCTACTGGTCTAGTGGTTGGTTGTATGCTAGTTTAGTTTGGGGTCCTGAGTCCGAACCCTTGTGTGGGTTTGAGGGATTGATTTTATTTCAATTTGGTTTTTGTTAAGTTGCTAAAATCTCTATTTAATTTTATTTTATTTTATGGAAAATCCCAAAATCAAAGTGGCACATTCTTTTATTCTTCCACTTTCCCAAGATCATGTTTTTTTCCCTTCTCTCTGTCAGTTGGAACTCTGTTCCTTGCTTCCATTCTATTATTTTTGTTTTGTTTGCAACTTCGTCGATAGGGGTTCTAGAATCGGTGGTTTTGAGGCGATTCGAACAATTCTGGGTGCTTAAATCATGTATTAAGGTGTGGGTTCGAAACTCTTCTTTTCATTATTGAAATTCTGAGTTGATTCTATGAAACTCGAGATATCTCATGTGTTTTAGAAATGGTGCAAATTTGATAACGTAATGTTGAGGTATTTCGGGGAAATCAACAAATTCAGGGGTGGTTTGGGTGTGTTCAAAAACCCTACAATTTTGATATTTAAATATCAATTTGATTCTGTAAGATTCGACAATTACTGTTTGTTCTACAATTGTTTAAATTGGCTTTTGATCACATGTTTTTCGGTATAGTCTGATGCATTCTAAGTTATTGGCAGGTTAGGAATCGTTTGGACTTCAATTCACGATTTTTCGGTTGTTTATGGGTGGTTTTCTGACCACATGGGTGGCCACACGGGTGTGTGCTGGTTCACACGGCCATGTAGAATTGGGAATTAGGGTTTTTGGGATGAATTTGGTGCCATACAGTCGTGTGGCTGGTTTGGGGATTTTTGTTATTTTACACACGGGCGTGTTTTTGGACAGACGATCGTGTCCTGTGGGCACACGGGTGTGTGAGACTTCCACATGATCGTGTCTACCCTACACCATAATTTAGTACAAATGGATAGAAAGTTACACGACCTGTTCACACAGCCATGTTCTTGGGTTACACGGGCGTGTGCCTTCTTTCACACGGGCGTGTGTCCCTCCTCATGGGCATGTTAACCCTCACACGACCTAGGCATTTCCACAAGGCCGGGGCACACGGCTGTGTGTCTCTATTTCGCCATTTTTGTTCTGTGTCGATCTTTTTCACGTTTAAAGTTTTTGTGTGTTCTGATTCTTAGTTACGCCTTAGTAAAGTTGTTAATGACTACGATTAACTCGAATTAGTGCTTTTATGTGTAATTATAGTTTGAATTTAAGTGTTCTGATTATGTTTCATGTGATGTTTTTAGTAAATAGCTACTAACATAATTGATTCTGAATCTGGTCAATTAGATACGTGTATCTCTGATTCTGTGTATCTTTCTGGAAATTGTGTACATTGATTCTATAACTGATTGACTGAATATGAGTTTCTAGGTATGTGTGACTGATAGTGTTGGTTTGCATTTTTGCACTTGTATTAAAATTTTGGGATTGGATGCGAAGAGAAGGAAGTTTGATCTGTTCTGTTTTGGCAGTTTTAACTACAACTCATCAGTACTGTGATTTATCGCACTGTACTACATATATGTCAGCTCTGCTGCGTATTATCATTTAAGTGCCTTAGTCTACATATGTGGCCTTTCGAGGTTTTATGTGGTGTGCATGGTTGGTTGAGCTTGATTAGCTCATATGTGGTGTGAATGGGGGTCGAAGTGGTGTTTGGCTGGATGGCTGGGTTCCATATTGATGAATTCTTTTTGCATTCTTTCCGTCTGACTAATTGCGAGACTAACTATACATAGATCGATGTGTTCCTGTACTGATATATTTAACTTCATTGTGATGACTATTCGTATATCAAATTGCCATTGAGACATTATTATTGTAACACTTGACATTTGTTCTTCTGTCGTATTCGGACTCACGTTGAGCTTGTGTAGTTCACCCCCTTATTTTTTCCTCTCTTCAGGTACTCACATTTTTTGAAGCTTAGACTCGGCATGCCGGAGGTCTTGGACAGTCGCGTTTAAAAATTCTTTCAGTTCCTATATTGATTAACTGTTTTGAACTGTAAGAATTATGGTTTAAGTTTAACTTCGAACTTTTACAAATGTTAACCTTAGATTATTTTTGCAAAGTACCATTTTGACTAAACTTTGGAAACTATAGAATTATAACTCTGAATGTTTCTGTTGTAATATGAAATTTTCTGTTTTAATTTGGAAATATTTAAACGGTTTAGTTGGAATTAAACTAAACCATGTTGAAATGGATCTTCGACAACGTGTTTTGCAAAATAGTTTCTAGATCACTTCGGTGATCAATGTAACCTCTGAGATTTGGTCTAAACTTCTAGGCAGAGTTTTAGGGTGTTACATTTAGTGTTATGAGAGTCAGGTTTGTAAAAACTCGGCCTGTGCTTTAACGTATCCGTGTGTGCGCGTTTTCGCTTTAAAATTTTTTTTGATAAATCATACCACAATATTTTGAAATGATATGTGTTTCACTAATTTTGAGGAAATAAAATGTCTGAGACTCCGATGCTGGTTCAGGGTGGAATTTGAAACTGTAAGATTAGAAATGTAGGCTTTTGTATTTATTTTGTGTTTATTTTTTGAAAATATAGATATTCTAAGTTAGTCACAAGATTGATATGGATTCTGATGGTAAGCAAGATTGTGAGGGTCAATCTAGTGAGACTCTCGAGGAGTCATCTGCTTCTCCAAGACGTGTGCATATTCAAGAGTTGGAAGTCAATGTGGTTCCGCCAACTTCAGGTAGCGATAACCCAGAGCTTGGTATGGAGGCGTTGACTGGGTGGTAAGGGAAGTGTTAGAGGAAGTGTTTGAGGCTAGGCTAGAGAGGACTAGAGAATTGCATCAAGACAGATGTGTAGATTGTGGGAGGAAAAGAGATCGCAGTCCTTCGATGTTGGATCCTCGGTCTACGAAGTGTGTGAGAACGCAATTGAGTGACAGTAAAGGTAGTGCGGAGGGTGTTGGTGGTGGTGCGAGCGTACCATTTTGTGAGCACTATAAGAAGCGCCATCCGAGCGACTGCTGGAAGAAGTCGGGTGCGTGTCTTAGATGCAGGTCTACGAAGCATCAGGTTAGGGAGTGTCCTCGGTGACATTGAGACAAGTATAGGTGTAGGTCATTTTGATGTTGTGTGTTGTTGTGAATGATTTTTCTGGCTGTTGGGTGGTTAACGTTTGTGTGTGTGATGGATAAATGAGTATCTGCTTCAGTGGTTAAGTGTTCTGATTGTGTGTTTTGATTCTTAGTTACGCCTTAGTAAAGTTGTTAGAGACTACAGCTAACTCGAATTATTGCGTCTGTGTGTAATTAGAGTGTGAATTTAAGTGTTCTGATTTGTGTCATGTGATGTTTCTAGCAAATAGCTACTAACATAATCGATTCTTAATCTGGTCAATTAGATACATGTATCTGTCTGGAAATTGTGTACATTGATTTTGTAACTGATTGACTGAATATGAGTTTCTGGGTCTTTGTGACTGATAGTCTTGTTTTGCATTTTTGCACTTGCATTAAAATATTGGGATTGGTTACGAAGAGGAGGAAGTCTGATCTGTTCTGTTTTGGTAGTTTTAACTGCAACTCATCAGTACTGCAGTTTCCCGCACTGTACTAGATAGGTGTTTAGGCTAACCTAAGCTCCAATTTAACACAATGAATTGTGCCTACTAGCAGCGACTCCAGTACACTCACCATTCACGCTTTTGCTTGACAGTCGAAATCTCAAACTGACTTTTCCTTATCTTTCGTCTTGCTCGAAGAGGGTTTCAACAGTTCTAAAAATTCACATATATAACCACACAACATATACAAGCAATTAACAGCCAAAACACAACTTTATTCAAACAAAAATGTAGGTTTAAAACTAGCTCCTCTTAGAATTGAAATTTTTGACTAGATTGGTCGAAACTCAAAATTTTTAATCCAACTTATATCTATTGCTTAAAATCAATTCTAAATATCTAATTACTCATTAAAGAAAAATTCTCAACTCTCAAAACACCCAAAACTCCTTAGACTTAAGGTTCCAAAAATTTCGACATCTATGGTTATTTTTAATGAAACTCAACATAACACACAAAATCCTTGATTTAACGGATTAAAACTTGACTTGAAAGGCTAAACCACATAAGAAACTAATAGAAAATAAAACATTACCTTGATTGGGGAGAGAAACGAATGGTTGGTGTAAATCCAAGAAAACCCACAATATGAAGTACAGTGATTTTAATTATGTTATTGATGATCCTTTTTGACTTAAGAACAGATTTGGTGTTTGGAAGATGGTAAAAATCAAAAGGGTTGGAGAAATAGAGATCAAAATTTGTGATTGAGGCTTTGGAGATCTCAATTGACAGCAAAAATAAAAAGGGGAGAAGAGAGTCGTGCGTCTACTATAGGTGAAGAGGGAAAAAAAGGCTGATTTTAAAGTTTTGGTTTATTTTTCTTTGAACTACTCTCAATGTAAACCATTTTAAAAAATTGTCCACTTTTAAATTAAAGGCCTTTTTCTCATTTCTTTCATCAATCAATTTTATTTTCAAAAACCATTTGGCGAAGATGTTTTTCAGTCAACAAATCCTGAATTCTTGAACCCAATTTTGGCCAAAATTTCCAAAACTAGCCTCGAAAATTTTGAACCAAATTTTGGGATGTGACAAGGAACGAGTGAAGGAATAGGGCAATAGAATCCCTATTATATACCACCATACGGTGTTGCTAAGTGCAAACTGTGATGTGTAAAGCTCCGGGCCTTGTGAAGGGGACACTTCGGTGTTCGAGCATCAATGTGGATATGAGATGGATCGATATCATTGGTTATTAGGTTCCATAGAGCAACACCACAATGGTGGTTCGCAGGCTCTATGGGGCAACACCTCAAAAAAGGTTTAGTACATAATATCATAGCTCGACTATGAGAACCAGTATAGTCCGCCCAGAAACTAAACACTAGGTAGTCCATTGTAAAGTAAAAAATATATAGGATTTTTCCAATATAATTCATCACCTTTTTACTTAAATTTGTTGTTAAAACCAAGTAATTGTTTAATAAATTAATGAAA
>CM025255.1:21073583-21084280 GCA_013677275.1 Gossypium schwendimanii | reverse complement strand
TTGATTAAAAATGAATTTATCAAAATTGATCAACCAAACGAGTTTGATCTCTTGTTTTATGATTAAAAAACTCTTGATAAACATATTTTGAGCTTAGACATTCATTAAAACTTGGATTCCAACTCGGATTCACCATTGTTGAGTCCCATGTTCTAGAGAGAAGAAATCAAAACTTGAAAATCCACTTTAATCAATTTAAATAGAAAATAATTATTGAAAACAACTTAAAAATGAATTTAGAGTTGAGAATTACATTCAAGTGATCTCAAATCATCAATTTAAAATATTGAATCAAGATCTTTGAAGAAATTTCGAATGACTTTTGCTCAACTTTGGAAAACTTTTATGGAGATTTTAGAGAGAATTTTGAGAGAGTAAAAGTTTAAATCTATTCTCTGATATGTGGTCTATGAAAATCAGTAAAAAAAGAGAGAAAAAACTCTTAATTCAGGTGAAAATGGTGTGCAATGGGACGTAGTTGCAGTGTTTTTAAAACTCAAAACCCCTACCTGATTTTCAAAAATTGGGGAAATTGCCATCAGACCACTGCCACATTTCCCTTGTTTTACAAAATACTTCTTTCTCGCCAAAATTTCAAAAATAAGGATAATTTGCTATAAAACCACTTTTACATTTCCCTTGTTTTGCAAAATGGTCCAATTTAGTTAATATTTTAAATTCTCTCAATTAAACCCCCATTTTAATTTATTTTTCAATTCTAAAAATATTTGTTTTACCCAAAAAAATTAAAACCATAAAATTATTTTTTTTCTAAAAATATTTTTTTCTGGGATATTATTTATCGAATTTTAAATTAAATTAAGTAACTAAATTAAAAAAGTCACTAATAAACTTGATTAACTCCTAATTTTCACTCAGAAGCCAATAAACTTACCCGAAACTACTAGACCAATTTTCAGGACCTTATACTGCCTTGAATTTTTCTAAAGTCTCATTATTTCCCCTCTACACCTATGCATTCTGAACAAGGTGTTGCTTCTAGAGGGCTTCTAGTTTAGGGAACCCTCTCTCCCAACTTTTTTGCACGGACCTCCAAAGATTGGTACTTAGTCTCCCACATAGAGACAGAAAGTGTAAGCTCATGATTCTTGTGGACAGTAGCCTCATACGAGTGGTTGATCTACTGTAATTTGGTATAGCAAATTGAACTAGTTTTCATATTTGAGGAGTTTGAATACAAGCATTTTAGTTAGGTTTTAGTTAGGTTTTCACAAGTTTGTTTAAATTTAATAAATTGTGTTATTTGAGTCTTTATTGACCTTTAGGGCCGAATGAGGCCTAAGGGTGAGCTAATATGCTTTGTGACTATGCAAGAGACCATTAGAAGATGTTCTAACTCGATACTGGTTATTGTGTTGTAGCACAAAGAGTTTCATGTCGCAACATAGGGAGCACAATAGAAGAATTTCAAGACTGGCTTTGGTGTCGTGACACAGCCTTTGAATGTCATGACACACCCCTGAAGATACCCTGAAGATGAGCATACTCCCTTCAATGTAGCGACACAAGACTTACTGTGTTGTGACATCGACTCTGTACGGGAAATAATTACGATCTAGGGGCATTTTGGTCTGGACAATCAAACATTAAGCACTAGCGTGTAAACTGTCCTAAGGTTAAAGACGACGACCACTCTAATTCTATAAATTGTCTAAATTAACACATATTACAGACAACTTTTCATATTGTATAACTTTCTTTATATTTTTAGTCTTTAGTTTTCTCTTTTCTTAGGCTTTAGGATTATTTTTAGTTTTTTATTTGCTTTCGTTGGGAGATCTGATCTGTGGAACTCAATCAATTCATGTGGATTCGACATTATCTTTAATAAAATTCAGGCTTCTCCTAATATTTATTCTCTTGATTCATTACTCATGTATATTTTCTATATCAAGTTTATCATGTTTACGATATCCATGAGGAACTAATCCTTTTACCGAGGACTGGTGAGTAGAGGTATAATTAATTGATTATTATGCAGGGTTTTCTTAGCAAATCAGTTGTTCAGGAAATGAAGAATTTAAACCCTAGGCTTGACAACCCTAGGAAGTCATTTAGGTGAGAATTAACCCAAAATTTGTATGGCCTATCTGTGAACACCTTTACCTCAAACCAGTCTAGACTGTGAGATCGAAAGATAAGTAGTTCTTGCTAACTCATTATTCTAGAGGAAGATCGAAAGATCCTTCTAAGGTAATGACTAGTTGATTGAATAGGGAACTTGAAG
Source organism: Gossypium schwendimanii (assembly GCA_013677275.1). Lineage (NCBI taxonomy): Eukaryota > Viridiplantae > Streptophyta > Magnoliopsida > Malvales > Malvaceae > Gossypium > Gossypium schwendimanii. The sequence goes on along the minus strand of CM025255.1, from coordinate 21,082,032 downwards.
CAATAGTTAGTTATGATTATCGAAGCGAGCTAGTCACCCATGCTCAGATAGTTTCCATAGCAAATTTCCCAAAGTTTTTGCATCTATATTATTTTATTTGTTTAGTTATTAAAAACTCTCTCTTTATGTTTAATTGTAATATAATTTATTTAATGTACTAATTAACTCTATTTGTGTTTAGGTTAGGATTAATTTAGTGCTCGCTTTCCTTGGGTACGATCCTTGGAGTATTCACCTACTTCGTTAAAACTATATTACAACCTGACATGTATACTTGACGATACCGCTTATTTAACATATTTTGTGCAGGATTTCTACACTAGACATTGGTACGTCCAGAGGCGGTCAAGTTGTTGGCATTGTTATCGAGGAGGCAACGTCACTAGTTCAATTTTAATTTTTGCATTTTAAGAGAACAATTAGAAAATTGATACATTATAGATATGGATTGTAAACCTCTGCTTTACTAAGATTTCTTTATTTCTTTTGATTTTAGGAAATAGGAACATACCTATAGAAGATATTTACGTAGTGAAGAACACTAACGACTAAAGTTCTTCTAGCGGTACAGAACATAACATACGAGGGAATAATATTTACTTGCTTATAAGTAACCATTAATAATATGATTCAAGCATTAGGAACATTTTTTATGTAGGCTGGTTGCAATATAGCATCACTCGTCCCATTATTCATAGTCCACATTTTGAGTTAAATCCTTCCTTATTAACATAGATTTCTAATAATGTCAGATTTCATGATCATAAAATAAAAGACCCTAGCCTTCTTGCGGTGGTTTGAACACATATGCAACATTGTCACTTACATTGTAGTTCTGCCAGACACTATTAAATTATTGCTAATTTCATTTGCATTGGATGAAAAACAAAAGCGTGGTTAGATGCACTTTTAGCTGATACTCTTATTACATGGATTGAGTTTGTGGAGTTATTTCTTCGTCGAGTCATACCTATGACTAAGGTACTCAGTATTTATAAGAAATTATTTCAATTCAAATAGGACACAACTGAAACATTAGGGCAAGCATGGGGAATGTTTAAAATAATCCACAAATTAGTACTGGGTGGATGTATACATTTTGCGGTTCAAATTCAACATTCCTATGATGGATTAGATAGCCAGAATAGGCTCAAATTTAGCATCATGATTGGGGGAAGTATTTAGGAAAGCACAAGAAAAGAGGTCATGCAAATACTAGAAAAAATCAATGAAAATGAATTTACTTGGGGGTCATGTCGAGAACTAGAAACTGGGGGGCTAGAAAAGTCTAAACCAAAAGAGCAAAAGTGCAATAAACTCAAATCAATCACACTGAAGTTGACTAAGTAGGATGAATATGAATCGAAAGAAGAGATATGGGACGATACCAAACAAGAGAATGACCAGATAGCTATCCAACTTGATTGGGGGAGGCAAAGTAGGGGGAAACCGAAACAAATTATCTTGAATTCAACAAAGATGGTACCTTCCATTGTTAAACCTCTGGAGCTAGAGTTAAAGCCATTACTAGAGAATTTAAAGTATGGGTATTTAGGGGATCATAATACATTACCTGTGATTACAGCTGCTGGGCTAAGTTCAGAGCAGGAAGTAGCCCTGTTGAGTGTTTTAAAAACACACAAAAAAGCTATAGGATGGACAATCACTGATATTAAATGGATTATTTTTGCATTATGTCAACACAAGATCATATTAGAATAAGGAAAAAAAACCTGTGATAGATGCACAGTGTAGGCTCAACCCAACTACTAAAAAGGTGGTAAAGAAAGAACAACTTAAATGGTTGGACGCAGGTATTGTTCATGCAATTTCTAACAGTGAATGGGTTAGCCCTACGCAATGTGTTCCAAAGAAAAGAGGACTAACGGTAGTTGAGAATGATAAGAATGAGTTAATTCCAACAAGAATAGTCACTAGTTGGAGGGTATGAATCGACTACCAAAAATTAAATGATGGAACGAAAAAGGATCGTTTCCCGCTACCTTTTATTGATCAAATGCTTGATAGATTGGTTGGAAAAGACTACTAATGTTTCATTCATAGGTATTCTAGATATCATCAAATTCCAATACATCTGAACGATCCAGAAAAAGCTACCTTTGTATGTCCTTTTGGCATGTACACCATTAAACGAATGCCATTCGGACTATGTAATAATCCAACAACCTCTATGAGATGTATGACTTCCATTTTTGCTGACATGTTTGAAGAAGGTTTGGATGTATTCATGGATGATTTCTCAGTTTATGAAGACTCTTTACAAGAGTGTTTAGGTAATCTTGAGGATTATTACAGAGATACGAAGAAACTAATCTAGTACTTAACTGGGAAAAATGTCACTTTATGGTGAAAAAGATGTTAGTAATGAGACATCAAATATCAAGGAAACGTTAGGAAGTAGATAATGCCAAAAATAAAGTTATAAAAATCTTCCTAATCCTACAACTGTTCGGGGAGTGCGAAATTTTTTAGGTCATGTCGGATTCTACAAGCGATTCATAAAAGACTTTGTGCACATCTCTAAGCCATTGAATCAACTCCTCCAGAAAGAGACACCTTTTATATTCAATCAGAACTATATCAAAGCCTTCAAGGTAATAAAAGAAAAACTTATCTCTGCACCTATAGTTATTACTCCTAATTGGTCAGACCCCTTTATTGTTATTGCGACGCTAGCGATTATGCTGTGGGAGTAGTTCTTGGACAAAAGAGAAATAACATATTTGGATCTATTCAGTATGCAAGCAAGACACTCAACTCAGCGCAATGTAATTGCACTACATCCGAGAAAGAAATGCTTGCTATAGTGTTCGGTTGCAAAAATTCTGTCCTTATTTGATGGCAAACAGAGTATATGTCTACACTAATCATTCCATATTGAAATATGTTATGAAAAAGAAAGAAACAAAACTCAGACTGATGAGATGAGTACTACTAATTTAAGAATTTGACTTATGGATAATGGATAGAAAAGGACTGGAAAATCATTTCTCCAGAATAGAAAATGACTTAGAAAAGAGGACTTCTGAAGAAATTAAAGAGACTTTTACAGAAGAACAGCTATTTAAGGTAGACATCCATCAAATGAGGTCCAGGAATAACAGCACACCATGGTATGCAGATTATGTCAATTACATTGCTAAAGGTGTCTTTCCACCGTAGGTATCATGACAACAAAAGAAAAGGATAATGCATGAAATGAAAAATTATATTTGGGAAGAGTTGTATGTATTTAGGCAATGTGGCGTTCAGCTGGTACGAAGAGGTGTAGCAGCGGAAGAGATAAATGATATTCTATAAGGATGTCATACATCACTATGCAGGGGCATTTTGGCAAAAGAAAGTACAGCTCGAAAAGTATTACAATTAGGATTTTATTGGCCGACAATGAATAGGGATGAATACGAATTTGTACAAGGGTGCGACAGATGTCAAAGAACTGGGAGCATATCGAGAATAGAAAAAATGCCACAAACAAAGATACTTGAGGTAAAGGTATTTGATGTTTGTGGGATTGCCTTCATGGGGCCCTTCCCAAGTTCTTTTGAGAACCAATACATCCTGCCACCTATTGATTATGTCTCAAAATGGGTCGAGGTTCTAGCCTTACCTACTATCAAAACCAAATCAATAGTTAGATTTTTTAGAAAAAAAACATATTCTCTAGATTTGGAACACCCCGTGCGTTGGTAAGTGATAAAGGATCTCACTTTTGCAGTAAACAGTTTGAAGTTTCAATAGCTAAGTACAGTGTGAGACATCAAATGACAATAGCATACCATCCCAAAGCTAATGATCAAGCAATAGTGTCTAACCGAGGAATTAAGCAAATTTTAGAGAAAATGATGAATCCAAGCAGGAAAGATTGGGCGAAAATATTAGACGATGCATTACGGGCTTACAGAACAAAATATAAAACTCTATTAGGTATGCCTCCCTACAAATTAGTTTATGGTAAAAATTGTCATTTATCAATTGAATTGGAAAAGAAAGCATATTGGGCAATCAAGGAACTAAACTTAAATCTAAATTTAGCCAACAGAGAAATACTATTCTAATTACATGAATTGGAAGAATTTCATTTTATGGCCCACGAAAACACCAAGACATACAAGGAAAGCAGCAGACTCTGACATGATGCAAGGATCGAGACACGAGAATTCTTGCCTAGATAAAAAGTCACGTTGTTCAATTCGAGATTGAAATTATATCTGGGCAAACTTAAATTGAGATGGACTGGTCTGTATACTATAAACCAGGTGACACCTTATGGGGCAATAGAACTCATTGGAAATGGAAGACAATTTTTTCTTGTAAATGGGCAAAGAGTAAAACATTATTTTAGAGGGACAACAAATAAAGTGTTCAACACATGATCCCTACAATGCAAAACTTTATGGAGCCTCGCAGAAATAAGGATATCTCAGAACATGAATGGGGAATCGATGAAGAAAGTGACGCAACAATAGACCGTGTAAAAAAAAGAGCACAACAAAAACTGGAATTAGTGGCGTAACATCAAGATTGCATGTAGCGAAATCGAACAAAATTCAGAACAGCTAAACTGTCCTAGATGTCGCGACACCCATAGAGGATCTCGCATACACTTGCGTAATTTTTTGACCAAAGATATACTAACTGCTGACGTCTCTACAACTAAATTTCATTAGATTCAAAACTCTTAACACCCTTATTGATCAGGAATAACTTGTCTAACATGGCTATAATTCTTAATGTTATTATTATTTTCTTCAAGAATAAATAGGTCACAATACTTTTCTCATTACTTACAAAAGTTGTGGAAGACACTACGACAGTCTGTTTAGGTTTGCAAAAGTTGTAAGTTTTGGCATAATATCATGAATCCATTTGTTACTTTCCAGGACAACAACATAGATAGATATCTACAACGGCTGCAGCCTTATACCTTCATTGAAGAACAAGGATTTGATCCATTGATGAGAAACTATAAAGGGATATGGGAGATCGCAACAGAAAGGGAGTGGACTAATTTTTGTTTACCACTGGAGGAACCCAAAATAATTCCCATTGTACAGGAATTCTATGTAGCATTAAAGGAGAGGGAAGTAACAAGACTATTCTATGAGTTGTGATAATTTTTCATAGTTAGATGGGTCAAAGTCCAAGTAACTGAAAGAAGTATTTTTCAATTTTATGATGCTCCATATTATTACTGTGATTATTTGTACAAAACAAATCTCAAAGAGTTTAGAAACGAATACATGGAGGAGATTTTAAGATTCTTCACATAAAGAAAAGAGGTATGAACGTATAAAACTAGAAAAGCTATACTTAAGACATTTAACGAAACATTAATGACTCTAAAAGAGAATTATGGATGAAGTTTGTATGATCAATAATTTGGCCTACAGCCAATAATTCTAACATCAGCCCAATACATGCCGTTCTAGTATATGGAATATTGAAAAGAAGCAAATATGTATTGGTACATAGGTATATCAAAACATGATTGAATGCGTACAAAATCATGAAAAATGAACATTCTTCCCACATTAGATAATGGAGCTGTGTAAAAAAAGCATGAGTGCCTATGGAACAACTAGATAAAGAGATGAATCCTCCAAAGAAACTACAAGGGGAAAATGTATATAGGCAGTTTATAATACTACAAATAAAACAAAAGGAGGAAATAAGAAAAAGAAGACTCTAAGAGGAAGATGAATAATAAAGTAGGATGTTATATACATGTAGTAGGAGAATTTTTAAGTATAGCTTATATTAGGGAAATTAAGTTTTTTTAGGATATTTTAAATACCAACACAACAGAAGCAATACAAATTCAAACGTCCAACAGTAAAAGGAGAAGGTACCTACCAATAGCTTATGGAACAACCACGATCAATCTGTAGTAATTCAGTGTAACAGATTAAATTAGTTGTTGCATTTGAGGAATTTGAATACAAGCATTTTAGTTAGGTTTTAGTTAAGTTTTCACAAGTTTGTTTAAATTCAATAATTTGTGTTGTTTGAGTCTTTATTGACCTTAGGGATCGAATGACAACCAAGGGTGAGCTAATATGCTTTGTGAGTGTGTAGGAGACCATTAGAAGGTGTGCTAACTTGATATTGGCCACTATGTTACAACACGGAGAGTTGGATGTCGCAACAAAGTGAGCAGAATAAAAGAATTCCATGACTGCCTTCGTTGTCAAGACATAGCTTGAGGATGTCCCTACACACCTTTAATGAGACCTTGAATATGAGAATACTACCTTCAATGTTGTGACATAGGACCTACTATGTCGCGACATCAACTCTGTTCAGGAAATAATTACAGTTTAGGGGCGTTTTGGTCTACACAATCCAACATTAAGCATGAGAGCGATAGCTGACGTATGGTTAAAGACGATGGCCACTCTAATTCTATAAATAGGATCATTTAACACATGTTATGGATAGCTTTTCATATTGTATAACTTTCTTTATAGTTTGAGTCTTTAGTTTTCTCTTTTTTTTAGGCTTTAGGATTATTTTCGGTTTTCTTATTTGCTTTCATTGGGAGATCCGATCTGTGGAACTCAATCAACTCTATGTGGATTCAACATTATCTTTAATACAATTCGGGCTTCTCCTAAACTTTATTCTCTTGATTTGTTATTCATGTAGATTTTCTTTATCAAGTTTATCATGTTTACGATATCCATGAGGAACTAATCCATTTATAGGGGATTAGTGAGTGGAGGTATGATTGATTGATTGTTGTGCAGGGGTTTCTTAACGTATCAACTGTTTGGGAAAGGAAGAATTTGTAATATCCCTAAACCGGGTCTAGTAGTTTTGGGTATATTGTTTGAGTGTGAAACTAGGAATTTATTGGGTTTCTAGTAATTTTAATTTAATTTAGGAGGTAAATTTCATCTAAAATCGATTAAAAAATAATTCAGAAAATAAAAAAAATATTTTTGAAAATTAATTTTAAAGATTTTAAATAATTATTAGTGAAAAAAATCAATTTTGGTTGAAAAAGAATTTTAAAATAAGTTTTATTGGGGGTAATTTGAGTAAATTTTAAATATTAATTAAATAGGATTTCATTGTAAAACAAAAGAAATTTTAGACAATTTATATGGTAAAAAAAACTTAAAATTTAGAATTTTGGAGGGAAAGAATTAAATGGTAAAGTAAAGGAAATGTGGGAGTGGCCATTAAGCAAATTTCCCAATTTTTAAATTTCTGGTGAGTGGTTTTAGTTTTAAAACTAATGTATCTAGCCCACTTTTCACACATTTTACATCAAATTAGAGAGCTTTAAAATTCATTTTCTTTACATGATTTTAAGATCTATTATCAGAGGATAGATCTAACCAATTTTCTTCTCAAAATACTCTTTTAATTCACCCAAAATTATTCTCAAAAGTAGCCAAAAATATTTTGAAATTTCTTGAGTTTCTTGAATCAAGATTTTCAATCAACAAATTTAGAGCGAATCAAAGGTAGTATTCAATCCTAAACTTATTTTTATGATGATTAGAAACATTTTTACATGATTTGGGAGTCAATTAAAGAATTTTTCTCAATGTCAACTTCTTCAAAGAACACATGCTTCTTTAATAGTGGATCTTTAATTTTGAGAGGAAATCCACAAATTAATGGATGTTCTAACTCAAAATGGTTTTTGATCTTATTTATCAAGATTAAACATGATTTGTGAGATAATTTAAAGAAATCTGAATTTCATCATCTCCATGAACCGATTTTCTGGAATTTTGTGAAATTGATTTAAAGATGAAATTGATGCTTAGTATAAGTGTATTTGGTCTAGTATTGATGATTGAAAGTGTTTAGGAGGGCTAGAGAGATCGATTTTGTGAGGAATCAAGTTTTCAACTCGATGTTATAAATCTGGTAAGGTATCTTTGTGAGAGGATTTCGATTAGTATAGTAAATTAAAATTCGTGCTTATTATAACATTGGAAAGGTGGTAATGTCTACTTTATCTCTGTTGAAGCTCTGAATCTTGAAGATGACTGAGCTAACTAGAATTGAAGCTTGGATTTGCTTTGTTGATCACTTGTTTATGGTAGAATAAATTGTGTGGTGAGCATTTCTAAGGGCGATTAGGTAAATTGACCCTTATTTATGTTTAATTTGTAGCTTAATTAATGATTTCAATTTATTAATTATGGTTGAATGGCTGAATTTTTTAAGATTGATATTAAATGTACAATAGTTGAATTTTTATTGGATAATGGTAAACATTTAGGTGGTTTTGTACAATTTAATTAGGTTAATCATATGATCATTAAAGCTTATTTACTAGAGCTTTTGATCATGATATATTGGTGTTACAATTGATAATTCAACATTGGAAAATGGAAAATGAAATGCTTGATTTAATTGGATGTTAAATGACTATGTTACATGTTACACATAAGCATTTTGTCAC
>CM025255.1:21030088-21040461 GCA_013677275.1 Gossypium schwendimanii | reverse complement strand
ATAATAAAATATAATTTAAATAAATGTAGAACATGACACAATAAATTAACAGATTCAACAGCAAAAGAACCGACATATTCACCCTCATGTAATTACACTTTGTTCTATGCCTGCCCACTTTATTGTAAACATTTGAGTTCAATAATTCAATAGAAAATGCATATATAATTAAAGTCTAGGTTTTTCTCTCTCTTTTTCCCTACAAATTATTAAGGATTAAAAAATAGTTATGGTTACTTGTAGTTACTAGTTAAGTAATGGTTAGTTGTTAGCAGTTAGTTAGTTGTTAGCAGTTACTGATGTTAGTTAGCTTGTTCAAATCTGTATAAATATAGTAACTGGTTATTCAGCTAAAGATATAATTGAATTAATCTTCTTCTCTTCTTCTTGGATTGTGTTAATGTTTCTCATGATGGTACTGAGCCATAATTTTTTTTCTCATGGCAACTGAAGCTGTTTCGGGTAATGAAGTTGAGAATCGTCATTCGTTTAATACTGCTACTCATGCAGGTGGTTCTTCACCCAGTCCTGGCAATGCTTCTTTAAGGAGGATTCAGCAGTTTCCTAAGTATGATACTATGAAACTTGGTGAGCATAACTTTCTTTTGTGGAAGCCACAAGTTCTGTTGATTCTTGAAGGATATGGTCTGCATGAGTTTGTTCTTGGTATTGTTAGTGTTCCTCCACAATCAGTTGTTGATACGGATGGTAATCTTGTTCCCAATCCTGAATTCTTATTTCATAAACAACAAGACAAGCTGTTAGCCTCTTGGCTGCTGTCTACCATTTGTGATGAGATCTTGGTTCATCTCATTGATGCTCGATCTAGTTTTGATGTTTGGAATACTATTTTCCGTTGTTTCGCTTCAAAATCCATTTTGACAGTCTCTACCTGGCGACACTCTTTGTATTCTCTAAAAAAGGGCCAATTAACTGTGAAAGAATACTTGGTAAAGATTAAAAGTTTGTGTGATACTCTAACAGCTGCAGGAAATGATGTTTTTGAACAAGAGCAGATTGGTATTATTCTTGCTGGTCTACCTGTGGAGTTTGAGTCGATTAGGATTGTGGCTTCTGTAATGAGGGTTCCTCTTGATCTTCTTGCAGAAATGCTCACTGATTGTGAAGCTCGACAGCAAGAGTTAGTTTCGAACTTGTCTTTTTAGGCTAATTTTTTCAGCAATGCGGTAGCATTGATGACACCATCAGTAAAAGTGATAGGGGATCTCGACCATCTTACAAAGGTAATGGAAGATTTTCTCGAGGCAGAGGTCGAGGAAGGAAGTTTAGTCATACTAAACCTCAATGTCAACTGTGTGGAAAAGTTGGTCATACTGTCCAAAAATGCTATTATCTCTTTGATGAGAATTTTGAGGGTGTTTCTGAACATCCTATGCAGGCTCATTGTCATCAATTTCAAGGACCTTCAACTTCTTCTTGTGTAGGACCTCACTATTGCTCTCGTAAGAATGCTACCACTAATTCTGCGACGGGTTCCAACCAAGGACCATGTTCTTCAAATCCTTTGAATCTGACAATATGGTATCCCTATTCAGGAGCATCTAATCATGTTACTAATGATTTGGATAACTTGCAGGGTGCAGCATCGTATACAGGTAACCACAAGCTTTACATGGAGAATGGGGTACCTGTACATATAGCTTATATTGGCTCAAGTCTTCTTCAAACTACTAGTAGAATATTTCATTTGAAAAATATCTTGCATGTTCCTCAAATTTGCAAAAATCTACTGTCTATTGCTTAATTTGCAAAAGATAATCAGGTTTATTTTAAGTTTCATCCTGTTCATTGCTTTGTGAAGGATATCAAGACAGGGAGTATCTTATTGGTGGGTCACATTCATAATGGTTTATTTTGAGTTTCTTCCTGTTCATTGCTTTCCAAAAATCTAGAGCTGTTGTTTATTCCCACTGCTCATGTTACTAACCTAGCACCTCCTGCTTCCAGTAATCTTATTTTTGATAAGTGGCACAGAAGATTTGGCTACCCTTGTAATAAGACTGTTGCTACAGTGCTTCGAAAATGTAATGTAGTTGCAAATAATTCCCAGCTAATTTTAGTTTGCTCAGCTTATCAGCTTGGAAAATTTCATAAGCTCCATTTTTCCCTCTCTTCTACTGTGTATTCGGCTCCTTTTGAGCTTATTGTTGCTGATCTTTTGCGTCCAGCCTCTGTATCTTCTGAAGGACATTCTTACTAAATTTCATTTGTTGATGCTTACTCCAGATTTACTTGGTTTTATCTTATTAAACATAAGTCTGAGGCTCTTGCAAAGTTTATACATCTTTAAAAGTTTATTGAAGTTCAGTTTGGCTATAAGGTAAAGGTGCTTCAAACTAATTAGGGGGAGAGTTTCAGTCTTTTCCTTAAGCACTTTCTCAATTGGGAATACATCATCGCCTTTCTTGCCCGCATACCTCGGAGCAAAATGGCTTGGTTGAAAGAAAACATAGGCATATAGTTGATGTTGGCATGACATTATTGGCTCAAGTGAATGTTCCTATGCATCTATGGGCTTATGCTTTTATCACTGTAGTCCACCTCATTAACAGGCTCCCAACACTTGTTCTTAATGGAAAGTCTCCATATGAGCTGTTGTACAAGTCCGTGCCTACTTACATGCACCTCAAAGTTTTTGGTTGTCGATGTTATCCTTATCTCAAGCCATTCAACTCTCATAAGTTGCAGTTTCGTTCCAAGCCATGTATCTTTCTTGGTTATAGTCCTGTTCACAAGGGGTACAAGTGCCTTGATGATAATGGTAAGATGTTTATTTATCGAAATGTGATGTTTGATGAAACATGTTTTCCTTTTAATAGATCTACCAGCTCAGATAATGGTTCTGTTCTCTATGGGATTCGACCTCAATTTTTGCATCAACAGTCTCACGTCCAAGTAATGGTGTCTTCAGATCAACCTCAAAGTCTGGTTAACTCTACTTAGTTTGTTTCTTGTAATTCTCCTACTTTGCAGCTTGGATCTACTGGTGTTTCTGTTTCAACTGATGCAAATAGCTATAGTCATTCTGCCTCTTCTTCTCAAACACTTTCCCCTCAAGCTGAAGCATGTTCTAACTCTCATTTAGCTCCTAGAAGTACTCAAATTTTTGAGGAAGTGTCTGCTCCTCTTGTCAATGTGCATCCAATGCAAACCAGGGCCAAAAGTGGCATTTTCAAACCCCGAATTTTTTTAGCTAAGCTACATGCTACTGAACATGTCACAATTGATGAGGCCATGTCTTCCAAAGAGTGGACTCTAGCTACCCAACAAGAATATGATGCTTTGATAAAAAACAATACCTGGGATTTGGTTCCTCTGCCTACCAATAGGAGAGCTATGGGGTGCAAGTGAATATTCAAGCTTAAGAGTCATTCGGATGGCTCCATTGCTCGATATAAGGGTCGTTTGGTGGTCAAAGACTATCTCCGGGAAATTGGAATTGACTTTCATGAAACCTTCAGCCCAGTTGTAAAACCAGCCACAATTCGTGTTGTTTTGGCTTTAGTAGTGAAGTTTGGCTAGTAATTATGACAAATTGACATCAATAATGCCTTCCTTAACGGTGACTTAACTGAAGAAATCTACATGCTTCAACCCTCTGGCTTTGAGCAGTAGCATGGTAGTCAAAATTTGGTATGTTGATTAAAGAAGGCATTGTATGGCCTTAAACAGGCACCACAAGCTTGGTTTTCCAAACTTAGAGACTTTTTACTTACTTCTCGGTTTGTGTTAGCAAAGTGAGATGGCTCTTTGTTTGTTGGAAAAACTGGAGGTGTGTTGCTATATGTGCTTGTCTATGTGGATGACATCATTGTTATTGGTAATCATCAAGGTAGCATTGATGAATTTGTCATAGCTTTGGATACACAATTTTCTTTGAAGGATTTGGGGACTCTCAATTATTTCTTGGTTATTGAAGTCTTGCCTACTACTAATGGGTTATTCTTGAGTCAACGAAAATATATTCTTGACTGTGCAAAGGGTTCTCTTGCACCCATGGCTACTTCAATGCGTTTATCTCAACATAATGGTAGTGCTACTGAAAATAAGTCTGACTATAGGAGCATTTTGGTTGTTATCCAGTAAGTTGTTATCACTCGACCTGGCATTACATTTAATGTTAATAAAGTTTGTCAATTCATGCATCAGCCTCTTGATCAGCATTTTAAGGCTGTAAAAAGAATTCTTCGATATCTTTAGAACACTGTAGAGTATGGTCTTCATTTTACTGCTGCTGCCAACTTGGACATAGTTGACTTTTCTAATGCGAACTGGGGAACTGATATCGAAGATAGGCGGTCCACTACGGGTTTCTGTGTGTTTTTTCATGGTAACCTTGTGGCCTAGGGATCCAAGAAGCAACAAGTTGTCTCCAGGTCCACTACAGAGGCTGAGTATCAAGGACTTGCTCATACTGTTACTGAGATTGTGTGACTCGAGTCTCTCTAGTCTGAGTTGCATGTTGTTCCTTCCAAGAAAGCTACAGTGTGGTGCGATAATTTTGGGGATGTTGCTGTGTCAGCTAATCTAGTGTTACATTCGAAGTTCAAGCATGTGGAGTTGGATTTATTTTTTGTTAGGGAAACAGTTGCTGCTGGACAGTTGACTGTGGGGCATGTCCCAGCTCAGGATCAAGTAGCAGATATTTTCACCAAGCCCTTGTCTACTCCTATGTTTACAAAATTTTGATCGTGTCTCAAAGTTATTTCCAAACGAGACCAACAGCCGAGGTCAAGTAGCTGGAGGCATATTAAGGATTAAAAAAATAGTTATGGTTACTGGTAGTTAATAGTTAAGTAATGGTTAGCTGTTAGCAGTTAGTTACTTGTTAGCAGTTACTGACGTTAGTTAGCTTGTTCAAATATGTATAAATATAGTAGTTGGTTATTCAGCTAAAGATATAATTGAATCAATCTTCTTCACTTCTTATTGGATTGTGTTAATGTTTCTCATTACAAATAGAGCTGTAACTTAGAATATAATTAATAAATTGCAAATGCCAAGATTCAAGCTTTAAACTTGTTGGACCAATCATGTTAAATCCCGAAATCTCTCTTCACAGTAACTACAATCAAGTTTATGTTTTTTTATTCTTTCTTTAACCTTTATTTATCAGCTTAGTCCCCAACTCCAAAGAAATGTAAATGAAAAAAATAATTAAGTAGAGAAAGGAAGAATAATAAAAATTTATACAAGTTAAGAAATCCACTTCACCAAGTCAGTACTACATAGAACCAAGGTTGAGAAAGGAAGTCACAAGGATTTCTTAGAGGCCTCATAACTGAGTGTTAGATCATATCTACATATAACTAATCTACCAAAAAGGACGAAAGAAACTCTATAGCTTGAAGTAAATATTAACCTACTCAACAGAGAGAAAACAAAGATAAACAAGCCATAAGTACATATATATTACAGATGGAAATCATGCTTCGCTAAAGCAAAAGTAATTTCGTTAATTATTATTTCTTTTTACCTATAAAGTTATTGATACTTTTGTAGACAAACCAATAAATCTTTAACCAACAACAGCAATTTCATTAGTTATAAAACTTATACTCTTTTCTCAAATATTATTATTATTTTTTAAATTATAGAAGCATATAGGCCTCCACATCGATGCAATATGTATCCCCTTCATCCAAATACATTAACCCTGTTAGCCATTAACCAAATGAAAGAAGCTTAAAGATAACATAGTTACACGTCTAACATAGGTATTTTAGCTTTTCGTAAGTGATTGTTGTCTCTGGTTATACTTGAAAGGATATACCTTACTTGACAGGATAGTTCCAGGCATTTAATATTTGCATACCATTTATATAGTGCAATAACAACAATAAAGATCAGAAAATTTACATTCCAAAACTTAAAAACCAATTACAGGACTCATGACATGAGAGATAATGTTTGGTGTGGCTATAAAGAGACAAGTGTTGTGATCTTTACATGGAAAACTAGAATGGGGATATCTTAGGAAACATTAGAAGCCAAGGCTGCACAGACAAGAAAGGCTTTCTAAACATCATATAGTTGGAAGACTATATTTCAAAAACCTCAAAGTCATTGTTGTTTCTCAAAATTTATATCCAGAACCAACACAACGCAATCCATAAAGTTATCATGAGCCAGTAATTGATGGGGGTATTGAACCAATGTTAACATTAGACCAAAAAAATACATAGCTTCTAGGAGTTAGTTCTTTGGATATTGACTCTAAAACTGTAGGCACTATTAGTTCTTTGGATATTTACTCTAAAACGTAGGCACTATCTATATCATATATCTCAAGCTAAACTAGAAGATGCGTAATTACATAAATGCTAACCTACTAACGTAGCCAATGGCTACATTCAATCTTACACAACTTTAAACTGGCAGTGAAAGTTCATAAATTCAAGATAAGTGAAAATATTGTTTGTAAAAATTGATTAACCATATTCATGCTTTCTCTATTACTTTCCCCACCTAAATACAAATCAACCCAAAAAAATCAAGGTTTACTAACAGTAACAGTTGCAAGGATTTTCATCTATGACAAATCACTAAACAATCTATAATCTAAAAACAGTGAAAAATTTGAAGCAGAGAACAAAGATTATTGGAAAAATTAAAAAATTAGAAACTAAAAAATAAAGTGAAGCAGACAGCAAAAAAGACTCACTGTAACAACTCTACCTAGTTCAGTTGTCGGACCCAAACTGTGAAACACCACATTAGCCAAACATCAACTAAACCTCCAACACACCGCACAAAAAAAGTTTAGATTTAAGAAAACATAAGCTCGCAAACTCCCATCACGTGCTTCATGGTACGCAACAGTAGTAATATGCAAATCGTAAGACATGCAAAACAATACACCCAGCGGACCATAATAATTCAACTATCAGGCATCGAGGTTCACACCTTGCATAGCTCACGCATTCTAAGTCTTTGCAGAGTAAGTCTCCTTAAATAGGGTAAGTCTCACTAACAACCCCTACGCGTTTAGATTCTACAAACACATCTCATAAGGTCTCTCCTTTTTTGCGTTTCATTAACTATTAAGGGTTTGCATGTGGCAATTTGTTAATCGTTAGGGTTCACACTTTGCATAGTTTGACAATCCTGTCACTTTGTAGCAACTGTCACATTCCAAAACCTGACCTAGTAGCTTTGGGTTAGTAGATTCGAGTTATTTAAAACAAGGGTTTGAGTCAAATAAAAATTAGGATTGTAAGTAAGTAATTAAAGTATTAAAGCAACATAATCAGATTTTTATTTTATTAACTAGCTTAAAACAAAATTTAATTTTGAGGTTTAATTTGAAAGAAATGAATTTTAATTTAGGACGTAATTGGAAAAAGGAAGAAATAGGGAGTGAACAAAAGGGCAAATTGCCCAAATTTTGAAATTAGTCTTCTACATGGAGTATACCACCGTCTTCTTCCTTCTTAAAACCTAAACCTAGTCAAATTTTCATAAACCTAAAATTAGATAGTTCCTTTGAAATTAACTCATTTTTTTGGATTTATTAACCTCTCAAACACAAAAATAACTCCAAATTTCAAATGAAAATCGCGTTTTCTTCCCAAAATTTGTCATTATTCTTCTTGAGTTCAAATCCTAAATTAGAGTTCTAGATCATTGTTTTCATCAATTTAAGGTGATTTTTTGACTTTTTAGGGTTAAACAAAGAGTGTTGTTAATTCAATTTGAGTTTTAAACAACTGTATGAAGATTTATTTAGATTTGATGTTTTTAAAAAATATTGAGTAAACCCATGTATTCAAAGTTATTTTTTATTCATTTAAACCTAATTAGAATGCATTTCACTTCAATTTGATAGTTCATAATCAATTTTTTAAGAATCAAACATTTTCCCCTTTTACATGCTCTTAAAAGCTTGAATTTTTCAAAAATTTTAGAATCACAGATTTAGGTGAAATTAATGGTTTAAATATGAAATTAAATTATATTTAGGATGTTTGAAATCGAAATTGAGGATTAAAACTAAGGTTAGAGTGTCAAAACTTCAATGTCAATAAAACTAGCTAGCTTTCGATAGTGAGAAAAGAGAGGCTTGAATTGTGTTTTCCTTGTTGTTTGGTTGTGTTCAAGGCTATTTTTGATGATTTTAAAATGTGTTTATTATATTTGTAAAGTATCGGATCAATCAGGAGCCACTACGAGCAAGTCTAAAGGTAATGAAAAGCTTGTTTGGGCTTTTGGCTAGTAAGCGAAAGTGTGATTGGTGAGTGTCCGGAGTCACTATTAGTATGTGGGATTCGTAGTGTTAATCAGGAGCTTAGGATTAGCCTAAACCCATATCCTAAGTTTTGAGAGTAAGCCTTTTCTATACTTTTTAACTTGTTGTGGAATTATGCTTATTGTATGACGAGTTGTGATATGTGATGCTCTTATGACAGGTAATACGTGAGAATACTTGTATGTGATATGTGTTATACTGATTTTAATGCACATATATATGATCTAATATATGATAGCTCAATGAGCATTATTGTAGAACTTAAATATGTTAGCTCAATGAGCATTATTGTAGAACTTAAATATAATAGCTCAATGAGCATTATTGTAGAACTTAAAGTGCAGCTAAATGTGAATATGATAAACATTCATTGTTTATGTAATTATGATGTAAAATTGATGAATATAAACAGAGGTTATATGCATTAAAATAGTAAATAGGTATGTGTAATTGTGGATATTTTGGCATCGTGATTTCTTGAAACAGTTGGATATAGTTGGCGTGCCTTAGGATTATGAGTACTCACCTTTGTTTTTTGTTATTTGGGCATTGAGGCCCTAGGAAAGGCTAGAGAGATAAAGGAATGTTGAGCTAAACTCCATTCTTCGGGACATGTTGGTGTGTTGGAGAGTGTTTAGCTTTATGCTACACTTATGGGGCATGTTAGACTCTTTGTGTCATTGGTGTAACACCCCTAAACCAAATCCATTGTTGGAATAGGGTTACGGAGCATTACCAAAGTTTACAAATAAAACGGATAGAAAATGCAAACAGTCATATCATATAGCATTCCTGTTAAAAAAAAATCAAAATCATACATATTTTCCCTTATATGAGCCCTTGGGGCCCCACATTACACATTAAAAACAAACTGGGACTAAATTGAAAACTCAAAAAAAATTTTAGAAACATTTAAAAATTTTCAACAGTGCAAGGGTCACATGTTCAAGAGACACGCTCGTGTCTCAAGACGTGTGGACATTCGAATTAGAAACACTCAGCCGTGTTCCAGCCCGTGCCAGTGCCTGTGTGAGTATATTGACTTGGGTTACATGACCAAACCACACGCCCATGTGCTAGACCATGTGAACAAACTGACTTGCAAACCTTTCTACAAGGGACACACGGCTATGTCACTTGGCCATGTGTCACACACGCCCATGTCTCTGCCCGTGTAAACAAAAATAGGCTATTTTCTAAGCCATTTTTTTACCCAACAAGGCATGTACCTACAGTTAACATTGTACATATAAACAAGTCATATTATGATAGCCAAAACAAGTAAAAAAAATCAAGCCTTAAACATACAGTAAATTCATACATGAGCATATTTGTTCAAAACTTAACCATGCATATCTAATTAATCTCAATACAATTTCCATGCTATATCAGAAATAATCTCACTACATTTGACCATATTTATACCATTTACCAACTGACTTGTTTCCATACCAATACATAATATAACTAACACATACCAACCTTACCATATTAGGTGTATGATATTTTAATCATGCACATTTATTAAAGACTTTTCCAAAACATACCATGTCTTGGCCATATTGAGATCGATACAACATATACCAACATTGGTTATTTCTAAACATGCAATCAAATTGACCATAACCAATAAGATATCTATAGTACCTTAAGTACCTCAAATTCAAGGAAACATTTCATACCATAATTATCAACCAAAATGACATATATATACCAAACTCATCAAGTAAACATTAGACATAATCCACTATACATGCCATTATAACCTTAACCAAGATATCAAAATCTATCAATATAATCGTTGGATAGTGTGATAGATCTCCGATGAACTTCCAACCCGATCGAGCTTCTGATAATCTGTAAAGTAAGGGATAAACAACTACGTAAGCAATGAATACTTAGTAAGCTCATATAAATTTTAAACATAATATTCCAATTCAATAATAAATTTATATGATAAATACAAAGCTATACCAATGCTTCAAGATTTATCAACAACATAACCACGTATAACTTCCTTTACTTATTTTATACCAATGAGTAAGTCTATCAACATCATATATCTGTTCATTCCTAACATAATAAGATTTTATAAAACGTTTTA
>CM025255.1:21011414-21023562 GCA_013677275.1 Gossypium schwendimanii | reverse complement strand
ATCTACAAGAATCTCCATTACCATGATTATAATCATGCTTTTGTGCAATTTTTGTAAACCCACACCACATTTTCAACTTAAAATCATTGTTTTTTTCCCCACTGCCGGCTGCCTTTTTTTCTCTCATTTTCTCTCTTGCCAAACACCATTTTGATGATAGTAAATTAATTAGATTTTTTTCTGGTCGGTAAAATTTTCGGTGAGTTTTTTCCCAAAAGGATTTTCGACCAAAGATTATTCCATTTTCATCGTCAAACTCACGAAACTCGAAGAACTTCCCCACTCTTTTTTGAAGCCAAGAGTCTTCAATTTGTTATTATTATTCTTACTTCATTTTCCCTCTTCACCTCTACTCAATTTGTTTATAATCAAAACTAAAGCTCCAATTTTGATAGGTTTTAGAGTTTTAATTGGAATCCGATGTAGAAATTAAATAAGTTTCTAATTTTGGTAAGTGGTTAATTAATTAATTAAAAAAAGTTTGTTTCTATTGTTTTTTCTTTCATATGTTACGAACTAGAAACGTTATGCATTTGGCAAGTATTAGCGATGAAAAGTCAAAGTGGTTCGTTAAGGCGAAGTTTGTCAATTGTAAGTGTGTCATCAGGGAGGAAAAATTTGTTGGAGAATGGAGGTTCCGACTCTTTCCGAAAACTCGTACCATCTTCCTATTCTATGTAAGTTTTTTTTTTCTCTTTTAGAATCTTATGTTTCATTTATCCTTACGAAAAGTAATAGTTGAACTGAATTTCGACGAATTGTTGAAGCTTTTGATAAGGAAAATTTTAGGTTATGATGTGTGAAAGGCACAATTTAGTTTGTTGGAGTTTTGTTAAGAAGGCATCATTGCAAAATGGTGTTTGGTAAGAGAGAAATTGAAAGAAAAAAAATGGCAGCAACCATGTGTTTGGCAAGAGAGAAAATGAGAGAAAAAATTTTGTTAAATAGATGACGTCATTTATGACGTCGTGCGCTTATGTGGCATGCCACATGGGCTATTATGTTGACCTACAGTTTGATTAATAGTCAACTCACGTTGACCATTAAAATTGGGCTGATTTCTTGGCACAAAACCAAAAGCCCCCAAACATTGAGGGTTTTTTTTTGGAATTATGCCAATCAAAAATTAAGGTAAGATTAGTTTGACCTAATTGTAACAATCTTAAAAATATAAAAATTACAAAAAAAATGGGTAAGAATTGAACTCACATGAAGAAAAAATTGAAGAACTAGCTTAAGATCCCTTCTATGTCTGTTTTCAATTGAAAATTGAAGAAGAAATGTCTAGAAAACTATCCAAATCTAATTTTTTTTATTTTAATTTCACCAAAATTACAATTTTGCAATTGAATGGCTTTATTTTATTTTATTTTTTCTCTTATGCCGCCTCATCCATTAAATTTAGGTACCATTATTACTTAGGTCCTTCTTTAATTATTAATCAAGCCATTTAGTCACTTAAATATTAAGATTAACAAGTTTTGCACCTTTTTTAATTTAGTCATTTTTAATAAATTAGCTATTGAAACGTTAAAATTTTTCAACGAAAATTTAATACCACCTTAATGACATTCCGTAAATATTTTTATAAATATTTATAGCTCGATTTATAGAAACAAGGTCCCGATACCTCACTTTCTAAAACCACTTAACCTAGTAAATCATTATAAAACACAAATTACTAATTCAGAAACCTTTTTAAAACCATATTTGACTTGTAAATATTAAATAATAATATTTACGAACTTACTTGCCGAATTTGGTAGCCTCGAACCACTATTTCTGACACCACTGAAAATCGGGCTATTACAATTGGTATGATGATCCATTTATCCAATGTATGGTGATAAAGTCCACTTTTATGTTTCATAATCTCAAGTTGTCAAATTATCATTAATTGATTTATATATGAGAGATGTTGTGTGTAAATGCATGTGAGTACATAAGCTAGACTTGTGAGATAATGAAGCATGAATATGTTATTTTGGCTTGATAAAAATATGGTTATAAATGTGTCTTAGTATGTTCTTGCTTAACTTATGATGTTGTGAATGCTTTGTGGTAATTTCGAACATTCATTGAGCTTATTTCAGCTCACACACTCCACATTAAAATCTTACAGGTAAGTAGCTCTTTCGGTGTGAGTGGAGTGGCACAGGAAGTGATCTAAGCAAGGCATAATTTTCGAGTGGGTGGTTTTATGATTTTTTAAACATACTAAATAAAGGCAATGTGGGTCATAGTTATGATTATTATTATCATTATTTTAGGATTAGGCTTATGAACTCTTAATGTTGTTTTTGGACTTTGGATGTGGAAAATTTTGATGCTTAAGATTGATATTTGTAATGCATACTATAGGTCTTGATGAATATGAATTAATATGGCATGGAAGATGGTTGAAAGATGATAGTAGGTTTTATTGAGTTAGTCATTGCTTGTATAATGAGTAGGAATGTTGTTTTCAGCATGAAGAATGTTTTAACTTGTGAAATTTTAGCATTTTGGGTAACAGTATTGATACTTATGCTAAAGTTTGAAAATTTTCAAAATGGTTCTTATTTCTCGAATAATTCTATTTCTATTATTTATCAAAATATTTAATTAGTCATGATTTCATCTCTAAAAGTTGATAGCGGTAGTTGTTGCTCTTATTTGAACTTGTGTGTGCATGTGTATAAGTTCCGATAGTTGTTGTAACAACCTGTAAGTCAGGTCTAGCAATCAGACCGGGTGAGGGGTGTTATAGCAACTTTGGTGAACTCTGTATAAGTTAGTCAGTTTTGATTATTTCATACTTTTGCTTTTGGTGAATGCTCTATTAGATATTAAATCCTTAAGCATTAACTTGTAAATTAAGGAA
Organism: Gossypium schwendimanii; assembly: GCA_013677275.1. Taxonomy (NCBI): domain Eukaryota; kingdom Viridiplantae; phylum Streptophyta; class Magnoliopsida; order Malvales; family Malvaceae; genus Gossypium; species Gossypium schwendimanii. The sequence continues at coordinate 21,020,699 of CM025255.1, read as the reverse complement.
AAAAACAAACTAGGCTTGGACTAAATTCATATACTTAAAATTCAGGTATGTATATATAGTTTTATTGGTTCACAAGAGGGCATAAAGAAAAAAAACTAAATCCTAGAACAATCGGAAAACTCAATAAATAGAAAGATATCTCTAAAACCAAGCAAAATCTCACATTGCGTTTAGGTCCAGAGTTCATTTGTACCACCTATTTAGTGTTTATGTTTCACTTGGATCACTCGTTTTGTCGCTACACATCATGTGATCTAACTGTCTATAGTGTTTAGAAAGGAGAGTGTGAGCTCTTGCAAACTCATTGAATGTAAAGGAAAACCACATAACATGCACAAAAACATAAGTTAAACAAGATTTTTAACAAAGTTACTGTTCTGCGAATTGGGTTCGCCATGTTTATACGAAGCCTGATTAGTAGTTACCTGATATTAGTTTGCTTAAAATAGTAAAACATAATATTTTGGAAAACACAATCTTATTCACATGTTCTTTTGAGTTGGATAAACGGATCTCCTTATAACCCCTCAGTTTGACTTGAAGAGTCAAACATATCCATAAGTGTAGCATTAAGCTAACACTCTCCAACACACTTGTATATCCCATTGAATGGAGCTTAGCTTACCATTACCTAATTTCTCTTAACCTGTCCCAAGGCCTCTAGCCCAAATCATAAAAGATAAAGGTGAGTACTCACAATCCTATGGCATGCCATTATATCCAACATTTTACAAAAGATTATAGTGTCAATACATTTACTTAAACATAAAACTCGCAAACTATGAGGAGCTCGCCGAGCATTGTTCATATCTAGCTTGTAATATAGAGCTCACATATTTCTATTTATAAAGTGCATATTTAACACAATCACAAAACAGATCTTAGAGAAGACTTACTCTCAAAACTTAGGATAAAGCCCAAAGCTTCTGATTAATTATATGGTTCGCAAATACAAGTGGAAACCCCTAAAAGCTCACCAGTTTGCTAAAAGCTTTAAATAAGTTTCGCCTTTCCCTTGTCTTTGCTTTTAGGCAGTTCTATTAGGTTCACAATTTCACAAACATACACAAGTCACTAACAGTCAAAGCACATTAAAACTCTTACATAACACAAGTGAACCTAGGTTCACACATGTTAGTCTTTTGGCGAACCTAGTTTCCTTAGTTGCGAACTTTCTTAGCTACTTCTATTCGTCTGACCCAATAGAAAAACGATGTCTTACCTTTAAACCTAAGAGCTAATTTTTGGGTTCTTATTTTCATATAAACTTGACAACAAGAGAAAGAAGTAATCGATGAAGAAATTTGAGAGAGTTTTGTCATTCAAAAGAATGTTGAATTTTTAATAAAAAGAGCTTAATTTATAAGTATTAAGTGTTTTGATGTTCTTAGGATGCCTTACTAGACGTAGGAAACTCATGAGTGGTGTTGTGAAGAGGAAAATAAGTTGACTTCCTAACTTTGGTATAATTTCTCTTTGGCTACTCCTAAATTTATTTTACAGTCAATCCTTTACTTTCACACTCGACCCAAACCAACAATCGTAGCTCGCAAGGCACCAAACTCTTAGGCCCTATTACAGGATGTTACAACTCTCCCCCTCTTAATGAATTTCGTTCTGAAAATTACCTATGTCAAAACAAATAAGGATTTCTCATTGTTTCTTCTATCTCTCAAGTGGCTTCACTGGTTTTGTGGTTTCGCCACAACATTTTGACTAAAGGAATTCTCTTGTTTTGAAATATTTTTTCCTCTTGAGCTATGATTTCAACTGGTTCCTCATCATAACTAAGACCGGGTTGCACCTTAATTTCATCTGCTGTCACTACATGGGATGGGTCCACACAGTATTTACTTAGCATGGATACATGGAAACAATCATGAATTTACTTAAGGTCTTATGGCAACTTGACTTAATAGGCCACTAGACAAATCCTCTCAACCACTTCTTATGGACCAATGAATCTTGGACTTAATTTACCTTTTCGCCTAAACCTCAACTTTTTTCCATGGTGAGACCTTTAAGAACACTTGCTCCCCTCATTGGTACTCAATATTTCGTCATTTTAAATTAGCGTAGGATTTTTGTCTATCTGAAGCAGTCTTCAGTCATTGACATATCATCCTTACCTTTTCCTTTATTTCATGAACTAGCTCTGGTCCAACTACCCGTTTTTCATCTAGTCCTGCCCAACACAATGGGGTTTTACAGTTTCTTCTATACAATGCTTCGAAGGGCGCCATTTGGATGCTTGCTTGATAACTATTATTGTATGGGAACTTAGTTAATGGTAGATAACATTCCTAACTTCCTGCGAACTCTAACACATAACTTCGCATTATGCCCTCAAGAACTTGTATCACCTTTTCTGATTAACCATCTATTTTTGGATGATATTAGTATTGAAGTTAAGTTTTCAACCTAAAGCTTCTTGCAAAATTTTTTAGAATCTTGAAATGAATCGAGGATCTTGATCGGAAGTAATTGTGACTAGGATGCCATGGAGTTGTACTATCTCTACGATGTACAATTATGTCATTTTTTGTAAAGTACAATTTGTGCAAACTTCCAGGAAGTGAGAACTTTCTGTAAGTCAATTCACAATCACCCATATCGCATCTTTCTTTGTCGAAATTTGGGGCAAACCTAAAACAAAGTCCATGGTGAACTTTTCCCACTTCCACTACAAAATTTTAAGTGGTTCTAACAATCCCAATGGAAATTGATGCTCTACTTTCACCTTTTGACAAACTAGGCACATTTCCACAAAGTTTGTGACATCTCGCTTCAACCTAGGCCACCAATACAGCTCACAGAGGTCAAGGTACATCTTATTGCTTTTTGGGTGCATTGCTTAAGTGCTATTGTGAGCTTCAGTAAGGATCACATGTCTAAGACCTTCGTCACAGGGTACATAGAGTCTCTTATGGAAATAGAGTATCCCTTTTTCATTTACTGCGAAGTCTCCCTGAACCTCCTACTTTCTTGGCAAACCCAACTCGCCAAGTCTTTATCCGTGACTTGCTTCTCATTTATTTGTTGTGAGAGGGTTGGTTTTACTTGCAATTCAGCAAGCAATCCCCCATCTTTCGTAACACTTAGACATGCAAATAGAGCTCACAGTTTACTTATTGACTTCCTACTTAAGGCATCTGCAACCACAGTCGCCTTTCTAGGGTGAGATTTTATCACACAATCATAGTCTTTTATTAGTTCTATCCACCTTCTTTGTCGTAAGTTTAGCTTTTTCTGCGTAAGAAGATACTTGATGCTCTTATGGTCTGTATAGATGGTACATCGCTCTTTATATAAGTAGTGTCACCAAATTTTTAGTGTGAGCACTACCACTACTAACTCCAGATCATGGGTTGGGTAGTTTTGCTCATGAGGCTTCAGCTGTCTCGAGGCATGAGCCACCACCCTACCTTTCTACATTAGCACTCAGTCAAGTCCCATGTGCAAGGCATCACTACAAACTACAAAGTCCTTCCCAGATTCTAGTTGAATTAGTACAGATGCTTTGGTGAATATCGCCTTAAGTTTCTAGAAGCTTTTCTATCTTTCATCTAACCATGTGACTTCCACATCCTTTTGTAGCAACTTCGTTAAAAGTGTCGCTATGGTTGAGAACCCTTCAACAAACTTACTATAATATCCTGCTAACCCAAGAAAGCTTCGCACTTCAATAACACTTTTTGGCCGTCTCCACTATAAAATTGCCTTAATCTTTTTTGGTGCATTCGGACCCCTTCTGTCCAAACCACATGACCCATGGATACTACCTCCCTTGGCCAAAATTCACAGTTACTGAGTTTCGTGAATAGTTACTTCTCTGACAGTATCTATAACACAGTTCGTAAGTGAGAATCATGCTCTTCTTCATTTCGTGAGTACACCAGAATGTCGTCTATGAAGACCACCACACATTAGTCCAAATACTCATAGGACACTCAATTCATCAAGTCCATGAACATATCAGGTGCATTTGTTAAACCGAAGGGCATGACTAGAAATTTATAATGCCCATACCTTGTTCTAAACGTTGTCTTCAAACATCTAACTCATTCACCTTAAGTTGATAATAAGCTAATTGCAAGTCTATTTTCGAAAACACTATGGCACCTTGCAGTTGGTCGAACAGGTCATCAATTTGTGGCAATGGGTATTTGTTTTTTATAGTCAATTTGTTTAACTATTAACAACTCTTGAAAAGAGTTACATTTCAGGCTTTTATACTTAGTTAATTGCTTGTCGAATTTGTCTCATTTTTAGGATATTTTAATTAGTATTTTTAATATTGCATTAGGACATAGACTGTGTTGGAATTAGGTGCTTTTAAATCGCCTGTAGTGGATTTTTTTGTGTGTGACAAGAACAGGTTTTGGAACGAGGAAATAAAGGAGTGAAGTTTTTTCAGGGCAAAGTGTAGTCAGTTTGCCAGCATGGATGTCGTGGCAATGCCAGGAAGACGAAGTTAACATTTTTCACACAGTAATATCAGTGCAAATTCAAACTTGTACCAGATACATCCCCCTAAAAGAGGAGAATATAATCACAAGTTGTTAGCCAACCCTAGCCTAATCTTTCTATAAAAGTCGGTGAAGAGGACCACACAAACAACAACAAAAAAAGTGAGAGAGATCCTGAGGTGTGAATAAGGGTTTGGCTGCATAAAGGAAAGGGAGTCGAAGATGATTCTTCTTAGTCATCACAAGACGCTATGCTGCCGAAGTGTGGACGGGGCAAGAAAAAGTTGTTTCTCAAAGTTTTTCCGTTGTTGCCATTAATGTTCCTTCGAAAGATTAAATTGAAGTAGTTGAACACCATGTCGGATGATATTTTGATTTGGAATTTATTTCCCAGCCCATGAGATAAATCTCATAGGGTTGGGATTACTTGCGATGAAACCTTTGACCAAAAGTCAGAGGCAATGGTAGAGTACAGAAGAGATAGCCACCAACTTTGACCAAAATTCAGAGGCAATGGTGGAGTGTGAATCAAACCCATGTTTGAATTGAAATTGAGATAGTGATACAAGCTCTTCTCTTCTCAAATGGCAAGTGGTGCTCCAACAGTAGTAAAATTGACAAAAAAAAACCCTAAATCAGTGGAAGAGAATAGTAAAAAAGGCATTAAAGTTAAAAGTGTTATTTTATAGCAGCCATAAAAGTAAGAAAAGCCAAAAGTTAATTTGTATTGTACTATATAACAATGTCTTGATAAAAAGTTTGAACTCTTTTGTGGAAAAATTATCCTACCCGTGATGGAAATAGAGCTTCCTCTGTTTTCTTGACAAAAAACTTCAAAGAAAAGTAAAGAGAATAAAAGAGCAAGATTTAAAAATCATATCATTCAACTAAAATATATATTATGTCATACTAAGAAACATAAATAGAAATTAGACTAAATTTCAATGCTCACAATAGAATAAATAAATCAGCATTTTCTTTAAAGAAATGGTTTGTGAAATCAGCCAAGATATTCTCCATCATATACATCTCAAAGCTAATATTCAAGCTAAATTTTGCTAACAAAATTGTTGCTTTATTGGATTCTGTTTTGATATATCTAAAATAGTATTTGTTAAAATCTTTATCTATCTTTTTCCTAGTTTCAATATCATGTCTCATGCTAGAAAGATCTTCACCTGTAATATGTTGCATTCAAATATATTACACCTATGACAGTGGTGAAACTAGGGGGCTGGTAGAGCCATGGCCCCCCTAAAATGAAAACTTTTCTATATGTTCCCTTTAAAATTTTTAAAATTTAAAATTAGTAAAGGTAAAATTGTACTTTGGGCCCCATAAAAATATAAAAATTTAATTTAATCTTTTAAAAATCATAAAAATGTAGTCTACTAAAATGGTGGAATTGCATTTTTCCTATCGTAAAAATTACAATTTAATTTCGGCCCGTAAAAGAAATTTCTGGTTTCGCCCCTAACCTATGACCAATTGTTTAAAAAATTCCTATCTCCCTTCTAATCATCATTGTCTTTTTTGAATCCAAATTTATTATCCCTAATTTAACACATGTACGTGCTAATAAAAATGACATAAAAATCAAATTAAATTTAAAGTATAAGAGTGAATATTTCATCAAAACTCCATGGAAAAAACAATATCTAAATTCAAAATACAAAGTAAAACTCAACCAAAGAAGTATTTATACAACCCAAAATTGAAATGGAAAGTAGCCAAAAATTGAATGTTATAATTCATCAAAAGAACATTATAAATGATTTAAGGGTGAAAATTAACGAGTTTTGGTTGCCTCCATTGTCTTCTATCTCTATGTCTTCCTTACACTGAAAGTTTACTTAGGTGGAGTTAGAAAATTATTTGTCATTAGTTATTGATAGATAATTACCCATTTGAGATGATAGAAAAATAATAAATAAATAAGGTAACCAAAGGAATTGGAAGAAAAAACAATTGACGAAAAATTTAGAATGAGAAAAAAAGATAAGAAAGAGTTAAAAAATATATTGTAACAGATGGAAAAAATTTTGTTTCTATATTTAATAGCCTATTAATTCTAAAGATTGGAAGATTTACTAAAATTTATAAATTGAAAAAATTTAATTATTTTCTAGAATACTTAATTATCCTTTTTTTTAAGAAGAATGGTTGGGTTTTATTATTAAAAAAAGAGCCCAAAGTTGAAAAGGCCTAAAAACACATAAAGGACAAAGTCCAACAATTGAACTGGTCCAAAACACTAGGACAAACCAAATAAAACAACAACAAAATATCAACCCAAATCTAAAAAAGATAAAATCAAGCCGACAAAGCATTAAATAAATAAAAGAGTACACTGCACAACCCAACCACCCAAGCAGGTTTTCCATTCCTTAACCATCTGAGCAAAGAAACCCTTCAGTTGCTTTATTAGAGGCACTGAAATTGTCTAAAAAATCTGCATAACACATTTCAGAGTTTCTAAAAGGGGCCTTTTCGAATCAACAACGACGCTTCAGTGTTTTGCTTAGCCATACCAAACCTGAAAAGACCCAAAATAACTCTTTGATCTCGTTAATGATCTGCTTCCCCAGTCCCAAATCGTTGAATCGACAATTGAGGTGTCATTAGGAGCCCAATTGTTGTCGATCTACTTTTACTGCCTTATGTGCGAAAGAGGGAATGGCTCCAGCAAGATAAGTTTCTACATTTCTTTTTAGCCCCTCTGTTCCCAAGAGACGTGCAACACCATTTGCATGTTTTGGCACATAATGAAAAACACAGAGTTGATATCGCTAGCATGTTGTTCTTATGTTACAAATGTATGCCCCTATTTTTGACCTTTCGACTCTCTTTTCTTTTAGTTTTTGAATCACAGCCAAGGAGTCACATTCGATTTCCACACTAGAAAACCCAATTGAAAGCCTATCTCAGTCGCTTGGAAACAAGCCATCGCCTCCGCTGCAAACGGTGAAGGTATGTGACATGCATTATAGTTTTTGAACAAAGAACAGTACCTAAATCATCTCGAATAATAATCTCTGAACAAGATTTGTTATTTTGTTGACAAAATCCTGCATCGAAGTTTATTTTAACAAAATGTTCTTGTGGCAAATTCCAAGACACTATAGGTACTCTACATACAACTGATTTGTCTCTCCCACCATCAACTTCTGTTGCAGTGGAATGTTGTCCTTCATGCAATAACTTATTACGCTCAATCCATATAGCTCACATCACACAACAAAACACACGACAAAGGTACGATGAGTTATTTACAAAAAAAAACGTTGAATCCAATCTTTCATTGATGACTCTGATGTTTCTGTTTGTCGCATTATACCTAACTGATGGCATATTTATTTTGTCTACAGGCATTCCTGGAACACATGTTCCACCGTTTCAACACCATTGTGACATCAAGGACAATTTTCTAACATAATCAGTCTCTCGTAATTCAAATTAGCATAAGTAGGTAGAAAATCATTTGTAATCCTCCAGGTTGTAATTTTAATTTTGGAGAGCTGGTCTAGGCTCCAAAGTCTCTTGTACAGATTAGTGTAGGGATAGGAATTTCCTGCAGTAAAAATTTCGTGATGATTATGTATTAACCATTTGTAAGCACTGCGCACTATGTACTCCCCTGTTGCTTCTCCATTCCAAGCTCGAAAATCCTCATGTGGAACATTAGATAGAAGGATGGCTAAGATTCGCCTTGCATCTTCTTTTATAAAGGTAGAGTGTATAACATCCTCCTTCCATTTCCTTGTTTTCGAATCAATTAAATCTACCAATCTTTGAATAGAATTTTCATGTGTGGGGGACTGAATTTTTTTATTTGGGTTCCTAGGTATCCATGCATCCATTCTCACTACAACATCTAAACTCATACCAATTCTCCAACATAGGCCAGCCTCAAGAATACCTTTAGTGGCCCAAATGCTCTTCCAAGTATAATAAGGAAGTTACCCTAAACTCGACTCCAAAAAAGTCGTAGTTGGGAAATATTTTACCTTAAGAGTCCTTGCTAATAATGAATTCAGATAACTAAGCAAACGCCATCCTTGTTTAGCAAGTAAGGCTAAATTGAATTTTGATAAAAAGTGAAACCCAAGCCTTCATAATCCTTTAACTCACATAAACGTTTCCAATTACACCAATAAATTCCACATTTATTGCTACTTTTACGCCACCAAAACTGACCAATAATACTCTCAAGTTTTGAGGGCAAAGTATTTGGTAATAAAAAAGCATAGCATCGGATAAGTAGGAGTAGCTTTGAAGACAGAGTTTACAAATGCTGAAACACCCCTTACCCGAGACCCTTTCCGGAGTCGAGCATGAGGCGTTACTTGACTTAACTTAAAAGTTCGGGGTATAAAATTTTATTTTTAAAAGTTATTTCACTGTTCATAATAAGGTTGTCCACCTGCACAGCAGTTACTAAATTAATTATAACTCAAGCTAGAAAAACTCAAAATTTAGATTTGTAAACTTTCCCTAAAACTAGACTCATATATCTTTTTACCATAAATTTTTCAGAATTTTTGGTTGAGCCAATTAATACATTTTATAAGTTAAAGTCTCCCCTGTTTCACTGATCGACTGTCCTGACCTCTCCTCACTAAAATTCAATTATCTCATTGTACAAACTTCATATAGTGTTCTCACTTGTTTCTAAAGAAAATAGACTCAATAAGGAATCTAGAAATATAAATTATAATTCATAACTATTTTTTTACAATTTTTAATTATTTTCCAAATTCAGAATAGGGGATTCCGAAAACCACTTTGACCTTGTCTAACTAAAATGCAAATATCT
>CM025255.1:20956511-20977425 GCA_013677275.1 Gossypium schwendimanii | reverse complement strand
CCATTTTATGAATGAAAACTATATAATAAAGTATAAAATCACATTTTAATAATTTCTATGTCCTAATTTTATATTTTCGCATATTTCATTAATTTATTAAACAACTACTTGGTTTTAACAACAAATTTAAGTAAATTATTCAATGTTTCAAATGTTCGCAATTTAGACTGGAATCGTTTCTGATTCTAAGGCCCCAAGGGCTCGAATAAGGGATGATATGCATGTATAGTAATGGACTATGCTATTTTATTAAAATGTTTGGAAAGGAATGAATTTATGTTATGTTTATTCGGTAATGCTCTGTAACCCTATTCTGATGACAGATACGGCTTAGAGGTGTTACGGTACCATTTAGGTAGGGCTAATGTTATGGTACGTTTGATTGAGGAGACTAAGCTGAAGCAGATCTCAAATTCATCATTAGAGCCCCATGTGAAGCTTGTTAAGGAGGGTAAGACTTCGGATTTTGCTTATTTGCTTATAATTCTAAAGGAATCTTATGTTATCGTGGAAGATTCTTTATGCCTTCTGATTTGGAGTTAAACCAATCTATACTTTGGGAAGCGCATAGTAGTTCCTATGCTATGCATCTTGGAGGTAGTAAGATGAATAGAGATCTTCGTGAGCAGTAGTGCTAGCCCTGATTGAAAAGTGATGCGACAGACACTGTGGCTAGATGCTTGACGTGTCAAAAAGTCAAGGCTGAACACCAATTTCCTTCGGGTTTGTTCCAGCCTATTCAAGTTCCTCAGTGGAAGTGAGAGCGTATCACCATGGATTTTGTTACAGAATTATCGTTGATGTTGTCCAAGAAAGATTCTATTTGGGTGGTCGTGGATCAATTGACAAAATTCGTCCATTTCTTACCTATGCACACTGATTATTCATTGTAAAAGTTGGTGAGGTTGTACATCACTGAGATTGTGAGACTTCATGGGGTACCAGTGTCTATCATTTCCTATAGAGATCCTCACTTTATGTCACGATTTTGGACAAGCATGCATGAGGCACTCGGTGCAAGATTGAATTTTAGTACTACTTATCATTCATATTTTGATGGACAGTCTGAGAGGGTTATTCAAATTCTCGAGGATATTTTGCGAAGTTGTGTAATCAAATTTCGAGGTAATTAGGAAGAGCATTTACCACTTGTAGAATTTTCTTAGAATAATAGTTTTTAGTCGAGCATTTAGATGGCCCCGTATGAGGCATTTTATAGGCGCAAGTGTAGGACACCTTTGTGTTGGATAGATTTGGGAGAAAAGAAAGTGTTGACACCAGATTTAGTTCAAGAGATAGAGAACAACATGAATATTATACATGATCAATTGAAACCTATACCAGATCAAAAGAACTCCTACTCTAACTTGAAGAGGAGGGATATTGAGTATAATGTGGGTGATGAAGTCTTCCTTAAGGTTTCATCTTGGAAGAAGGTATTGGTATTTGGTTGTAAGGAGAAGTTGAGTCCAAGATTCATTGGACCTTATCGCATCATCAAGAGGATTAGACCAATGGCTTATCAGTTGGAGTTACCTCCACAGTTTGATCGTATTCACAATGTGTTTCATTTGTCCATGCTTCGATGTTACTGATCCGACCCTTCTCATGTGATTCCAGTAGAAGATATTGAGTTCAGTTTTGATTTGAGAGATGTTAAAATTTTAAGAAAGCAAGTTTCGCTTGTGAAAGTGTTGTGGAGAAATCATGATTTGAGTGAGGAAACTTGGGAACATGAAGAAGCGATGTGGCAACAATATCCTCACCTATTTCCATCAGGTAATTTCGAGGATGAAATTTCTTTTAAGGACGGTAGAGTTGTCACATCCCATTATCGTAATTAATTTAATTTAGTAAAGAGGGTGAATCTGCTAACTCTTATGTCTTAAAATTATTCGAGCATTATTGAAAATAAGGACGTATTGTGGCTTAGTGGTAGGAAGCTCCTTAGCTATATTTGAGGTCTCTAGTTCGAACCCCTTTGTGTAAATTTCTTTTATTTAATTTTTGCACATTTTTATCATGTGCTAGCTAGCCTTGCCGTCCACCTATGTTACCATATAGGGAGGTTTCCTTTCTTCTATTAGCAAGTCAAACTTGCCTTTCTAAAATGAAACACATCATCCTTTTCTCTCCTTGTCTCACTCCCTTACCAAAAACTCTTCTCTTGCCATAAGCTTGTGGCGCATTGAACCTGGTCATGGTTGACCAAGCTACACCATCCCTTGTACCGTCCATCACCCTATGTGCACCCTAGTCTCAATATTTTTCATTTTCTTACCCTTCTTTTTCTCTCTTTTTGGCCACCACAACCACCACCTTGAGTTTATTTGCACCACCACCTCACCACCGTCCACAACAAACATTCATTCACTTTTCCTTTTAGTTTCCCTTCCCCTCTTCCACAGTGCACTGCCGTCTCCACCGCTGCAACCACCGCAGGTCACCTTCTCTTCCATCAATTTTCTTCACTTCCCTCTTTTTCTCAATTCTTTCAATTAAAAGTGATTGAGCCCTTGTCCCTAATTGTATTCTACACCACCATAAGACAACCACACCATCGTAATTGGACCATCGCCAAGTCACTGGTGACCGATTTCTTCCTTTTGTTTTCCCTTTTTCTTGTCAATTACCCTAGTGACTAAAACACATATTTTCTTTTCTTTTATTGGTTATTTTAGATTATCCAACCATCGATTTCGCTCTATTTTTTTTCCTTCAGTTATCTCGTAATGAAACAAGTGTAAGTGGAGTTTGGGATTAAAAATCCTTCATCTTAAAATTTTGTGACATGGCCGAATGGTATAGGGGCTAAATAATTTGTATTTTATTTTTATTATTTTAAAAATTATTAGTACTAATACGATCTTGTGTTAACATGAAGGACTAATTAACATATCTTTGAGAAATCAATAGTGAAACATCACAAGTGTGATGAATCTGAGCATTCGAATTAAGGGTAAGTATTGGTGAGATTTTCACATTAAATATCATAATAAAAGCCATGTTATTCGGATAGATCATGACTAAAAGAGGTTAATCGTGTGCTCAGATTTGCAATCAAGACTAGACCTAAGCGAAACTTCTACAATGGAGCAAATGGTTTAGATCTACATTAAGGTGTGGGATTTAACTCTCATTTAAATGAAGTTTAATATTATTATCTATTTTAAATTTTATTTAATTAATGTGCAACTACCTTACATACTCGTGTGGAGTTGAAAATCTCAATCTAAGTTGAAACCAAGTAAGTGACCTAAACTATTATGTTTTATGAAAATCCATGATTTGTGATGTGTGATGTATATAATGTTCATCTTAACTCTATGTTATGCGATTTATGGCTATATTGATATGTGATGATCTAAACATGTGATATATGTGTATGTGTATGTTAAATCCATGTTTTAATATAAATATGTATATTAAAGCATGCTAAAGTGAAAACTATGTGATATGTGAAAATGTGAGCATGATACATGCTATATGTGTAAAAACTGAGAAATATGAGTTATGAGCATGAATACGTGAAAAATGTGAAAAGTGAAACATATGCGTTTAAATGGCCATATCATATGCATGGGGTGGGATTGTGAAAAGTGGAAGCTCTGTGAGAGTTTAATTGCAATTATGTGGCTATCATCGACAATTATGTGGTGGTTTATCCACGATGTGCTATGTGATCGTTCATCGGTATCTATATGGCATCTTGTCCACAAACTGGTCAATGGACGAGTTTTGGGGATCTCAATATTGGTGTGTAGCAGATATGGGTAGGAAATCCTATATTTGTGCATTGTTCATAAGCATTCCATGTTTGATTCAATAAATGAGATAATATGTGAATTCTATGAAAAATGCCTTGATATATTTTGATGTGTTATGTTTTAAAATAAGTGTTTGTTTTTATCTCACGCTGATCCTTTTAAAGCTCACCCATGGTATTCGTGTGTCTCGGGTAATCCTTGTACTTAAGGCTTAGATTTGGATCTTTAGAGGGGCTCTCGGTATAATATGCTTTCATGGTTAAGAATTCTGGAAATGGTTGTGTATTTTTATGGACTTTTGAACTTCTTTTGGATTTTTATTATAAACTATAAATTGGGTTTGTTTTAATGGTTGAGACTTTAAAATTTTATATCATGAACTGTGGTAATGGACACTATTTTGATCTAATAAGGTATTATGCATGAATTATTTTTATGTGTTTTCTAAAACGATCAAAGAAATGTTTCAATGATTATCAGCCGCTGCAAATATGGGTTTTAAAAACTAATATACATCTTAAAAAACTTTAATTATAAAGGAACACATAACTCTTAAACGAAAAGTACAAGATATTTTACAAAATCAAATTTTTTCAAAAGATAAGTGAATTTTCTATTAAAAATCATTTTAGTCATCCTCAAGGCCAATGTAATCGCTTAGATTGGGCCATAGCGTCTAGGCCTAGTTTTAAGGGTTACAATAAACATGAAAAAAATGGATACCCAAGTTCAAGAACAGAAGGTGTATATAGGAAGGAGGCACACCTTAGAGGATTAGAGGCTCTTTTCTTTTCCTTACCAATAGGCCAACTCGTTAATGGTCCCATAAGGCCATGCTTCACTGGTAGACTTAACTTTTTGAGTTTCTACTCCCAACACTAAGTTTTTCGATCTAAATCCATTAGGACTTTGTTCTTCTAAGTAGTAACAGAAAACATTCCTTACTGCTATGAGCTTATCTAGCTTGAGAGGACATCCTAATTTTAAGCGATCATATTGCAATCGAGCAAGATCTGGGACAATAGGTTAACATTGAAGACAAATAGGCTTGTGAGGGATAGAGCACCTTGTAGGGAAGCCAAAGTTACCCTCAAGCTTCCTCCTCACCCGTATGAAGTTTTAGCAATCCCAGTGGAAAATTGAGGAGGAAATTTGAATGATAAATATGTGGTCTTCACAAGTGCGAAAGTAGACCGTTGCAGCTGAGGCTCTCTAGGTAATGACCTCCAGTTGGTAAAAGTGTTGAAACACGCCCAAGAATGGAGGCTCACAATGTTTAATACCCTCAATGAAATAAGCTATCAGGATCCTCTAATAAGCATAGTTAAGCTATTCAAGCACAATTCCATAAATATTCAAAACCCTGCAAAAGAAAGGATGCAGATGGAGATGGAAGTCTGGCTCTAGCAAGTACAATGGGAGGATGCTCGATCCCAAAAGTCACTCAACTTGAAATCTCTTTCATGATTTCAAAATCATAGGCAAAATTTGATAGTTTGATTCCCATGGATGATAAAAATTTGAACATGTCCTCATGAGTGGTTTTAAATTTGTAAAATGGCGGTTCAACAGATGTGTTGGTTCTGTGATTGAGTGACCAGTGCACACGCATGGAAGAAGATCTGTTTCCACCATGATCTCTCCTACTCCAATTGTAGGGGTCTCTTCTTCTTCCTTCAGATGATGACCTAAATTGGGACATGATGAGGATGTTGTAGGCAGTTAGAGGTGAAAAACAATTTGAGGAGTCACATAAAAGGTGGGTGGCTACCTATAATCGAGTTATCATTTATAGTTAAATAATACACAAAAAATATATGAGTTAAGAATGACGGTGTCAGCAAGTGCACGGGTCAAATTGTAATATAGATTTTACAACTAAATACTTTGAAGTATTCTGAGGATCGTACACAAGGGATGATAAAATAAATAATGAAAATGATTTTTACGATAATAAGTCCAAGTAGTATTAATTATTTCCTATATTACGATAGATCATAAAACAAATTTAGATAAATAAAAATAAATAAACAAAAAAAGAAGGAAAGAAAGAAAAATAAACAAGTGAATTAAACTAATCAGGAAGATTAAGTCACTTTAGGATTTGTAACTAACTTCAAATTAGGGATCTAGAGTGGATTTATCACTGATAAATCAATTATTACCTCTCGACTCTAATTAACTTAATCGATTGGTTGATATTCGTTTATCTTTCGACCTCACTTTCTCAACCAATGTAAATTACAATTTATTTAGTTCGACTTATCTTCCAATCTTGTCTAGCATATCATAACTTATTAGGGTTGTTAAGCCTAACAGTTTCAGAACACATAATTTATACTAACTAATCCATCTCGAGAATTCCCAAGTCCTCCGTTAGTTACATTCCCATCCAGTTGTTAATCTCTCATAAGGGATTTAGCCATTAATATTATTCATAATCTCAACTTCTATAGAATAAATCATGTGACAAACACAATTAAAAAACGAAGAAAAGAGATGTGAATAATTGTGGACTAGTTATCAAATGAAGAACGAAGTAGAAAATCTATCGATTGGAATAATAAAATAAAACAGATGCAAAAATATATAAATTGAATACTTTAATTAAATAAGAAAATCCTTGAATCAAAACTAATTAAAAAAGAATAAAAAAATATTTAAAAAGTAGAAAAGAAAAATAACTAAAACTAATTCTAAACTACGAGGGTTTTTAAAGGCATCTAGGACAACTTGATTACATTCAACCCCTAATGTCTTATTTATAAAGGTGTTGACAGCCCAAATTAGGTCTTCATAGAATTATTATTGCGCAGATGAAAATAACCCCGAAATACTTGGGCAGCACGTCGACCTTGTGTCGCTCCACAACCTTTGCGTGGCGCGACACGACACCAAATTCCTACCCTATGTTGATCGTTCTAGCATTGAAATCCCAAGAAGCTTGTCCATCACCCAACCTTTTGCTTCCATGTCAATTGAGTCATCATACCATCATCGTACACACAAAATTTAACCAATTAGCACAACCTAAGCCTGTGTCAGCCTATTAGGTCACATCACCTACAAAATGTGTAAATACTAGATTGCTTAGAAAACAAACTCCTTAAGTATGGAATTGGCTACTACATTTGACGACAGGTCAAATACCCCTACACTTAAGTCTTTGCTTGTCCTTTAACAAACTACCAAAAATACAAAAACAAAACATAAAGCAGGAAATAAACATGCAAGAAAAAGAAAATGCACATAAGTCGGCTTGATATAGGAGATTGGATTAGAGCATTGACGCTAGGATAATTTGCCTAAATATATAGCTCTACTTAGAAATTTAAATAATTCAAGGTTATTTACACCTAAACAGATTAGTTTAATAAATTAGAAAGTACACAAGTCAAAGAAAATTAAGTATTGAGCTCCATCAAAATATACATATGAATATAATATTTATCCTTATAGAGTATATTTAGTTTGAATATATTATTTTTTGTCCATTCTTTGAACTTTAATACAATGAAATTTCCCCGATAACTCTATATAGAAAATACTAAATCCTAACTAATTAAAACTAATGCAAAAATTAAAAATCATCCACAAAATGAAGTTCAAAATCCCAAATATATTATTCATAATTAGTCTGATTCATGATCCGACTCCACCCCTAGCTTCCAAATTCTCCTCTTTCTTTTGGGTGTGATTGACTTTATTGTTTTGGTTTGTGGTTGATGTACCATTATTTTGCTTCCTTGTTGCCGCTTCCCTAAGGTTATTATCTTGAGTAGCATTGCCTTGCATTGTCGTATGCCTATTGCTTGATGTTGATCTTTCAATTTCACTTTTCATCTTGTTTGTTGCATTCCCGTTCGATGTTGTATTGTTAAAAGGTTGTGGGTATGGTGTCGTCCACAGAGTGGTTTTTATGCCATATCTTCTAGTGTAGTGTTCCGTAATTAGCTTGATGTAGGTGACTACCTTCGGACGTACTAATGCCTAAAGTGTGAATACTACAACCAAATATAAGAGTTAGGTAGCTTCCGCAAGTATACGGATCTAGTTGTAATATAGTTTGTTTACAAAAAAACACTTGGTAAGTATTCCAAGGATCATACCCTAGGGATTGCAGTTTGGGGAAAACTACTATTAAGCCAATTACCAAAAATAAAAACCAATCTACTCAAGTCACGAATTAGTATTGTTAATATGGAAGCAAGATGATAAGAATAACCAAACAAATTCAATTAAACCTAAATCTACTCCTAAGTACATGTATCGGCTTCTCCTATCCCTTGTTTCGACTACGGAAGTTCCTTCACCCTATATCCAATTATTTTACTTGATTAACTATTAATGTAAGGTTCTAAATAATTGGTTACTAATTAACCAAGCAAGGCTTTTCAGCCTTTTACTAACCTAACTAGTCAGCAAGAACTACTCACCTTTCGATGACATAATCCAGGCCGAGTTAGGGTATGGTTTTCACGGGTAGACAATATCAATTTTGGATTAATTCCAACTTATATGACTTCCTAAGGCCATTAAGCCTTGGCTTTAAGTTCTTACGTCCCTAACCACTGATCTGCTAAGTGATTCTTGGTAGGCAATACTGATTTTGTGTTCATTCCTACCTAGATGACTTCCTAAAGTTGTCAATTTTAGGGTTTAATTACACTCAACTAGATCCAACAAATCCAAATAAAACTTTATCCGCCAATCAATTAATTAGATTAAAATAGTTGAAACATGTGAAATATGTATACTGTATAAATTGATTCTAATCTTTACACAAACATTCAATTAAAAATGTTAAAGAGATGCTCATGGATTTATCGATGAAAGCGTGGCTCCAAAACAATCTCTGCTTGCAAAAGTCTCCGGGTTGCTAACTTTCCACACCCTTGATTACATAGAACTTGATATTCCAAGTGTTGTTGTATTTGCAAGATTTTTCTTCCAATGTTTTCTTCTAGGACTGTGATACACTACTTATTGCTTGTATTATGTCCATGTGTGATTTGAATGGCTTGGAGTTTCCATCTGTGCTTTGTCTTGCTGCCATTCGGTCTTATCTGGCAAATAACTTGTTTCAGCTTGGTAGGGGACACGACTATATTCTGAAGAATATTTGATGTTGGTGGCTTGGAGAGTGTTGGTTGTTAAAAAAGACATTAATAGAGGTGTTCTAGGGTTGAATTGTCTTGCAAACATGGGAGATATCTTTGAAAATCTTGTTAAACCAAAATCAGAAAGTTTCCAAAAATGGTTTGTATGTTGCATCACAAGGGTGCATGGTGTGACACGACAATAAATTCCCCTGTTTTGTTTCGACCCAAAAATTTAAATTTTTGATTTGTTAAAGTCTTTTATAGTTAAGTATCTACTTCAGTGGTTAATGGCCTTGATTGTGTGTTTGAGGTCATGGATTTAAATCTGACCCTTGGAAAAATTTTATTTTATTTTTCTATCCCAATCTCTATTCTTCTAACTTAAACACTATTTTAGCTCAACTTGTGAAAGAATGAGTCTTCTGGTTTAGTGGTAAGGTGTTAGCTTACCCTTTGGTCTTGTGTTTGTATCTCCACACGAGCAAGTGGAAATAGTTTTACTTCCTTCGTGTGTCGTCCATATGTGGTAGTGGGGTTAAATTTAAATTTAGAAATGTGGGAGGTGGTTAGTAGCAGGGTTGTGTTTTGATTTTATGCCTTAGTAATCTCCTAAAATCCCTCATATTGCTTTCATGTTCTGTCCCTTTCTTCTCGCACTTTCTTTTTTTCTCACTCACTCTACTGTTTTCTTTTATCATCCATTGTTGCTCTTTCCCCAAATAATTTCATTTTTCAATTTTGGTTTTTGTTTTACTACTTGCCAAGACGAATCGGCACAGAACTTCTATTCATTAATATGTAACTTAGGGATTATTTAATTCTTTTTTATGTCTATTGCAAAGGAACTAGATTTGGAAAGTTGATTTATATGTTGTGTTATGATTAGGAGAAGATCATGAGATGGTTGGTTCTTCAAAAAACTAAGTTCGTTCCAAGTTGATGTCTCCTTAGGAGGTGAGTGTTCTACCATTGCAGGGTTTGTTCACTTTTGTTATTGGGTCCGTTCATTGTCGGATTTGTTGAATTAATCATTTGGGTTGGTAAATTATGGTTATTAATTCATGTTGTTTGCCAATCTAGGTACTAGAATACACAATTTTTGAGCCTAGATCAGATTTTGACCAGCTGTGTAATAAAAACCTGAGAAAAAAGTGAACGATAGAAACCAAAATTTGGGACTATTGACACCACACAGCCATGTGACAGCCTGTGTGCTAAACTGTGTGCACTATATGGTTTGGGCTAATTGGGCAATGTTGTCCATACGGATGGGTGGACCACATGACCGTGTGTGAGATCATGTGTCAGGCCGTGTGGGCCACACAGGCTGGCTATTTAGGCCATATGGGACACACGAGTGTGTGGGCCCATTTTTAGAAATTTTACTTTAAGGTCGTATGGTATAAATTTTACTTTAAGGCTATATGAAAAGCATGATTTCATGCATTCCTGTAGGGCTCTAATGGTATAAATGTGACTTTAAAGCATGCTTTATGATATTCTGCTTTTGTTAATCATGACTTATGAATGCATGAAAAGCATGTATGTGTATATTAGCATGATATGTTTATGTTAGCATCATCTGGATTTGTGGTGTAAAGTATGTATGTTTTCCATGAATATGACATTTGTTTGATATATGTGCATTGGGGTTAGGATTTTGATTATGGAGGAAGTGTTGGCAGTATAATTTAACTGCCTTATATGGTGGCTCAACCACGTATGTCTGTATCTAGCGGATTACCGCATTTTGATCTAGAAGCTAGTCTGCATATATTCTGTAAAGTAGCATACGGTCACTTAGCGATGTTTGGGGATGGATGGGTTTAATACCCTAATTGGTGTGTAAGGATGGTCAGAGATGGTGTGTAACGGATAGGGATAGGATATGAATATGTTTCTATTATGCATCTAAATCTGTATCTGCTACGCATCTATGTCTGTATCTGATCTGTAATTCATTAAAACATATGCTTTTAATTTATTATATAAAATGTGTTACACATTAAGCTCACAAGCTCACTTTTCGTTTGTTTGGTTCTTAAGTAATCCTCAGGCATAGAACGGATTGGTGTGGCGGGACCTCTATTTCACATGTTTTTTTTGTATTTCCTTAAATATTATCAGTTGATCTATTTTCGTTCTGTGGGACTGTTTTGGATTTTTGGGATTGTTTTAAATTCAGCTTTTGTTCTATTTTTCATTCCAAAATGTTTAAACGGTTTTAGATTAAACTAAATTTCTATTGCAAATGATGGATTTCAAAACTGAAATACGTTTTTCAAGAACTTTATATAACTAAGGATTCCACTGCAAAACAAAGGAATTTAATAAGTAAACATTGGGAAAGCTAATAAATTATTTAAAAAGGGATTTTGCTTCAACTAAACTAGAATTTTTCACTCTGCATGCTTGCTTGATCATTTTACTATTCCAAAATGGTTTCTCAGTTTTCAAAGGAATTGGTGACATCTCCAGATCTGGTCATAATGTCTAGGCCAGGTTTGGAGTGTTACATCTGGTGGTATTAGAGCCTAGGTTCAAAACTCGAGCTGTGATGTTTAGGTTCAAATTTTTGTGAAAATTATTTTTGAAAAAATATTGTTTCTTGTTATATCTAAAAAATGAGATTATAGAATACCAAGTCTCCAGCATCGATCCTGTAAGTACTTCTGCATTAGCTAAACTTTTAGTTTCAGAAAACATTGTGATATTAGAATTACTCTACTGTAGTTAAAGACTATAAAAATTCTGTAAAATCTTCTGATAAAATTCAAGACATAAAATATTTGACAACGAACTTCAAAACTGATACATAAAATTTTGGAAATGTAGATAATTTACAATGAGTACACGTGGAACTTGTAGACGAGATACTCGTGGGCGTAGTGGGAGCTAAAGAGGGACTAGAGCAGAGCTATCCTTGATGGGTACGCCTACTACTAGGAGAGGGTCCCAGACTCAGATGGCGCAGAACGACTTATTGTCCCAAGCCATGTTAAGAGTTCTTGAGAGCGTCGCTAGGTACCAATCTGGATTTGGGAACCAAGGGACAGTAACTGAACGACTCCAATCTAATGGATTAGAGTTATATAGGGGTGTTTCTGGGGTCGCCTCAACTGCGGCCAAGTATTAGTTGGTGGCCATAGAGAGAATTATGAATGATTTAGATTGCACTCCCATGCAAAAACTAAAGGGTACAATGTCCTTGTTTCATGATGAAGCCTATCAATGGTGGTTGATCGTTGATGAGGGTACTCAGCCCGAGCAGATAAATTGGGATTATTTTCAAAAAGCCTTCCAGAACTAGTACGTTGGGGTGAGTTATATAGAGAACCATAGACGTGATTTTATGGGGCTAACTTAGGAAGATAAGACTATGGCCAAGTATGGGGCCGAATTCTTGAGGTTAAGCAGGTATGCTCCTGGGTTGGTAGCGATTGACTATGATAAGAGCATCCGATTTGAGGAGTGGTTGAGATATGATATAAAGGTACTGGTGGCTCCATAGAGGGAGTGAGTCTTTGAAACAATGGTGGAGAAAGCTAAGATCACCGAGGATATTAAGCGCGCAGGGCATGAAAAGGGAGAGAAAGAGAGCGGCCTGAAAAAATTCTAAGAGGGATTTGAGTCATTCTTGCTTTGGTTAGCAGCCTCAGATATTGGCCAGGTTTTATGGGCCTCTGCAAGTTGGGGCACCGGTTGCTACCTTAGAGATTCAATTGTGCAGAGATTGTGGTAGGCTATATGTCTAGGTTATCTTGACAATAAGAAGAAAGAATTATTGTAAAATGTTATCATCCGATTGATAAGATCTACTCATTTGTTTTAGTTAGAATGGATTAATCACTTAAAAAGTTAATTGAGTTGTATGCATTAAGTTTATCCCCAGGTTTGGGAATAGATGTTGCACTTGCACTGGCAAATAGACGGACAATCAGAATGGGAAATTCACATTGTAGAAGACATGATACAAGTATATATCAACTAGGTCAGTGATAATCGGGTAATATTATTATAAGTTTAAATCGTCTTGATAGCAACAGCTATCACACTTGTATTTAGATGATATTGTTTGAAGCTTTTCATGAAATGGAACATTTTTCGATTGGAAGTTATAGATGCAAATATGTCGGCAACATCAGTTAGAGTCTGTTATGAAAATTATGAACTTCAGCTAAACGCTACGAATTGTCTAATGTATCTAAAATCTTATGATCTGGGTTTTTCGATTATGTTTTGACAGATGGTTGGTGGAATTCTTCGATAGTTGTACTACTAATTATAATGTTATGACGGGAAAGCATCAAAAGTTTTTATTTAAGTTAGGTATCTACTTCAGCCTCAACTAGAGAAGAATTTTGTTGTTTA
Source organism: Gossypium schwendimanii (assembly GCA_013677275.1). Lineage (NCBI taxonomy): Eukaryota > Viridiplantae > Streptophyta > Magnoliopsida > Malvales > Malvaceae > Gossypium > Gossypium schwendimanii. The sequence goes on along the minus strand of CM025255.1, from coordinate 20,964,185 downwards.
TAATAACGTTTCATTCAAATGATCTGGAATTAAAATGGGTTGAATATCATAAAGTGGAGATGTCTGTTATATCTATAAGTTCAGATATAGCATCAAGTTCTGATATGAGTTCTAATTGGGAACGGGTTATGATCAATTTTGTTTTATGGACTACCCTTGAAAAGGTGATAGAAAGACTTGATCCAAATAACTATTATCAGGTGAGAAGTTTCAAGGACGAAATTTTTGTAAGGGGGAGAGTTGTAACAACTCATTTTTTTGTGGTGTCATAATAGTGGTTTAGGGGCCACAATTTTGATGTGTGAATCCTTAAAATATTATTATTTAATATTTACGAATTATATATGATGTATTAATAAAATTTGATTTAATGATTTTTGGTTAAATGGAAGAACAATTAGGTTTAAGCGGTTTGACCCTAAAGTCAAGTGGTTTTAGAAAATAAGGTATTGGGATCTCATTTTTATAAATCTAGCAGTAAAATTTTTTATAAATATTTATGGAGTGTTATTAAGGGTGTATTAAAGTTTCGCTAAGAAATTTTAACGTTTAGATAGTTAATTAAGCAAAAAGAACTAAATCGTAATAGTTGAAAAAGTTAATCGCTATTAGTTTAAATGTGTTAATTGATTAAAAAAAACATAATTGGATGGCCTTAATGGGTAAATTACCCATTCTTAAGATGGTGGACGGTTTAATTTTTAAATTCTTTTAATTTTATATGTTTTATAAGTTATTTTATTATTAAAATAAAGAATAAAACGTTAATAAAATAAGAAAACATAATGTTTTCTTCTCCATTTGCATGTTGATCATCGAATACTCCATGAAAACTTATTCAAGGTTCATCCATGGTTAAATATTTGCATGGTAAGCTATTTTCACCCGTTTCTAATAATTTTTATGTTTTTGAGATCATTGCAATTAGGTCCAGCTAACCCGTACCTTCATTTTCAAAATTGTATCATAGATGAATCTTTGTGATTTTAGATGTTAAATGATGAATTTGAAGTATTAGTTGTTATTTATAAGTATTTTGTTAAGTGATTTTTGATGAATTTAACGATTAGGGATTAAACTGTTGAAATAGTAAAAATACAAGGACTTGATGTGAAATTGTTACAAGTATGGGATGTAATGAAAGCTATGAACATTCGGTTGGCATGAGTTTTCAATAAAATTGGTTTATTTGCATGATTTGGAATAGGGACTAAATTGAATAAAAATGAAAAGTTTGGGTAATTTTGTAAAAATGTCAAAAATGACTAAATTGCATAAAATGAATTGGTTTTGCTATCTGAATTAATGAATTTAATGAAATTGTTAATTTAGATCAAGAACGAGTGGAAAATCAATGAGAAGAGAAAAAAATTACCAAATATCCCCTGTACTTAGTCATTATTGCAATTTAGTCAAGTAAGTTCATACAAATTATAATTGCTTTAATGTTGCTTGGATTGAATAGTTATTATGTTGTTTTGATGTAAATGAATCAATATGTACACATGTATCAATGCTATGATGAATTGACAATTATTGAGCCCCTTTTGAATCTTAGGAATATATAGGATACAAATGACCTGTCATTAGGGTTACCATGTTTCAAGTGCTGGTCCTAAATGTTCTACTAATGGCTAAGTTCCAGCATTTTTTGCGGATACTCATCAGCTTGTGTGAGCTGCATTATATAGCTTACATTCTGACCGTTAACTTGTGTGAGCAGACCCATTTTATGGCTCGAGTGAGCAATGAGGGAAAGGAAAAGGAAGAGAAATGGTTTCGACCATATATTTAGCACACTTTGTGTGAGCTTTCCCACACATCTAATATTATTTAAATGGTTCAACAGGCATGAAAAGGGAAATAATGGTAAGTATTCAAATGACTTGTGTCATGAATCTATGAAAAGGAATTGAAAGGAAATGTTCAATGAAAGTATATTAATATTCATAAATTTGATGATTTCAAGTGATGTTGTTCATGTATAATGACTTATCTTATGATATTTCAAGTGAATTATATGTATATGCACTAACATGTGTTGTTGATAATGCTTAGGCTTGTGCCAAGCTTATGGTTGAATTATATCATGCTTAATTGTAATGTTACACATTGAAATGGTAAGTGTCCAAATGGAAATATGCTTATGTTCATGAAAAGGTGGTATGAATCAAAAGATGTATCTTCTAATGAAATGGTTTATCATGTGGTTGATCCCAAAAGCGTTATGTATAAATGCACTAACTTGTGTACTGATAATAATGTTTAGGCTTGTGTCAAGCTTGTGGTTATGGTTGATGTTATGCTTATGTTTTGTATTATGCAAATGAAACGGGTAAGAAAAGGTAATGAAATGGTAAGTTCATAATTGAGATGTAATATGATGATAAAAGGATTGATGAATTGAATGACGTACTTATATGTGAGAAATTTTCTTATGCTATGAATGAATTTACCTATGTCATGAATAAATACACTAATTAATTAATTGATAATGTTATTTAACTTTATGCTAAGTAAATGGAGTAGTTCATAATCTTATGAAAGGTTAATGATTGTGTAATGGGTCTTATAAAATCCTATTATGTTAAGAATGAAAAATATGTGTGATGTTGATAGAATTTCTCATTTATGAGTTGATGGTTAAGTAGTTGATAAATCTTGAGGCATTGGTATAAATTTATATTTAATCCATAAAGTTCATTATTGAAATGGAATGTTAAGTTTAAAGTTTATTTGAGTTTACTAAGCATTTATTGCTTACATAATTATTTTCCTTTACTTTACAAATTATCGGAAGCTCGGCCGGTTGAAAGTTCATCCGAGGTCTATCACACTATCCAATGATTATACCAGTAGTTTTTGATGTTTTAGCCAAGGTTATAATGGCATGTATAGGTGGAATTATGTTTAAAGTTTGGGTTGAATGCTAATGGTTGAGTTTGGCATGTATATGTGTTATTATATATGGTACACTTTTGGTACTTATGGCATCATGTTGGTGTTTGATAATATAGTTAAGTTGAAGCATGTTTGCAAATTTCAATTTGGTATGTGATGAATTAATTGTAAGGTGGTCAAGTATGGTATTTTTGAGATGGATATGAACTAGATGTGTTTGTATGAAATAATGTCGATTATGCATAAGTTTAGGTATATTTGATTGATTGTGATTGAGATGCCTAAATGACATATTGGTTGGATGGATTAATGACTTATTGATTTGGTCTTATTATGCATGTTTTGGAATGTTTAGGTGCATTGATTATATGTGTATGTTGTTTATAGATACATGTTTGAAATGGGTGAAGGAAATAGCTTGATTTTGGCCAATTTCTTGTCCACACGGGCTAAGACATGGGCATGTCTCTCAGCCGTGTGTGACACACGGCCATGTGACACTACCGTGTGTCCCTTGTAGGTTTTAAAGGTTCCACGTCAAGTAGTTACATGGCCTAGCACATGGCCTGGCACATGAGCGTGTGAGGTCATTTTAAGTATTACACGACCTGGCACACGGACGTGTGGCTTGGCCATGTGACCCAAGTCAAAAAGTTATACAGGCACGGACACGGCTTAAGACACGGTCGTGTGTCCCTATTTCGATTGTTATAGGCATGAGACACGAGCAGGTGTCTCAGCCATGTGACCCCTGTAGTTCAATTTTTCTAACTTTTTCTTAAACATTTCAAATGTTTATAATTTAGTCCCGAATAGGGCTCGATTAAGGGACGATATGCATGTATATAAATGGATTGTGTTGTGATTATTATAATGTTTGGAATTGAATGTTTTGATGTTACTTTTTTACGATAATGCTCTATAACCCAATTCCGGCAAAGGATAGAAGTTAGGGGTGTTACATAAGTATTTCGAGGATCGTACCTAAGGAATTGCAAATTGGAGAATTTCATTATTAAATTAATTTCTGAAAATAATTACTAATCTAGTCGATTTATAAGCTAGTAGTCCAAATCCAAATTAAAATCTTAATTAAATTAATTATCCTAAAATAACCTAATTAAATTAATGAGTCTAAAATAACTTAATAAAATTCTTATTCATAATGTTGACAATACGAGTTCCCGGCCTATTTTCAATTAAATGACTAATTATCAATTAGGTTGCTAATTACAATTGATTTATCACCCTTAGCTAAAAATGCCCTCTCGATCTCATTTTTACTAAAGATTACCACCTAAGTCACCTTTTTCGTCTCTTGCTAGGCATATAGATACCCTTCAGGTCTCACCACTCGGCACAAGTTATACTCGATAGGATACCCTCTCGGTCTCACCTGTCTTGGTATTCTAATAGGGGCATCACTCCCTAATATACTAAGCACTCTTCAATAAACACTTAATTTTAGGTAAATAATTACTTAATTAATAAATCATATCCATAACTGACACATATCAGATATGAAATAAGCACAATATTTATTCTAATATTTATACAAATTTTAATTGGCCAGAGAAACAAAGTATAAATAAAAGAATAAAATATAAATAAAGAAATTGCTCATTGATAATTAATTGAGGTGCAGTGCCGGAGCAATCCCTCGTTCGTAATAGTCCTCACATTGAGATAGGAAGAATCTCGACTAAGAAAACATAAATAAATTACAAAGAAAAATAAAACAAAACTAGTTAATTGTCTAGCTATCAACAAGCTCCATTAATAAGAATATAAGAGTGTATATATAGGCAAAACCTAGGGAAAAATTAAGGTAACTTATTCCTAAAATACCTCTGGTTTAATAAGCAAATTACAGCAATAAAATTCTGATCACGTAGTTGCTGACACAGTCTTTTTAGTCATGCTTTTGTCACTATGTCGCGACCTCAAGCCTCCATATCACGACGCCAACCTTGCTTTCAGCCTTTTAGCTTCGAAGTTCAGTGTCACAATGTCGGATGTTGATATCCTGACACTGTCATCGTTCCTTGCATACTTAAGCCCAAATTGATTCCCTACATAGTCAAATAACCCATTAGTCCTACCTAAGGCTCGAGTTGGCCTTAAAGGTCGTCAAAACACTAAAAATTGTATAAAAGCACTTATTTTACCAATATTAAAGCTAAGCAAATAAAAACCAAACACAAAATAAAAACATATAAAAACACTAGAAAACAAGCTCGTTAAGTGTCGAAAATACCATAAGTTGTCACAATGAATTGTGGTAGATTCGTGGGCATGGTATCAACTACCATTTTTTTGCCCACAAGTAGAATTACCTTACGAATTATCACTCGTTATGGTAAAATTCATTTGATAATATCATTATAATTTTTTTTCATTATTTAAATTTTGAAAAAACTTATTATTTGAATAGGACGAACAACTCCGTGAGACACAGCGGTATACTGACCGAGCTCGAGGATATCCAAATAGCATTAAATCAATAAACTAAAAAGGAAGCTACTTTATGAATTTCAATGTTATCAGTTTTTTATTCTAGCATTTGAAATTAAATATTAGGCACGTGCTAAAATTTATAAATTTGCATTGTACTTTGTATGACTGCTATATGCAGATCCGAGGATTCAAGAATACACCCTAGTCAAATTTTTGGCCAATCGCAACATCTGACACATGAAAGTGCCACTGATCATTTTTATAATGGTTCAAATGCATGAATTTCACCGAGTGATGCTGCAACTTGGTGTACGTAATGTATTCCTCCACCACCCCAGGAGCTCAATGACCTACACAAGATCAAAATGCGAGGGAGACTCAAGGAAGATTGGCCAACATTCTTGTAACATCCCAAAAATCAAGGGTTAGTAGAATCAGGTTTGTGAATCAAGAAAGAGTGATGCATTAATTTTTAAGATCATCTATGCATCTTTAGGAAATAAATGAGGTATTGGTTTGTTGGATAAGTGTTAGTGAAACATTCCGTGAAACCCAAGTTCAAATCCCTTCTCTCTCACCATTTTTATTATTTTGCAACTTTTGCCTTAAACCTTATTATGCGACATGCCTTGTTTTTAAAATAAATATTGCATAATTATTTCAAGAATGAGGAAAAAGCCTAATGAGTAAATAGCCTAATGGTTAAAAGGAATATGAGAAAGCATGGAAATTAAATGAGGTCCCAAGTTTTAGTCCTTTCCCTTGCGAAATAATTTAATTGTTGGCAAAAATCCCTTGTTTTTAATGTGTGTGCCACCCAACCCTTGTAACCTAAGGTATAAATGCTTATTTTTCACAAATAATCAGCCTTTAATCCTCCTCCTCATTGCCCTAGCCGTTCATCTCCTCCTCTCCCTCTCTTTGATTTTATTTTTTTTCCTTTCCTCCATTTGTGTCGTCACCTACACCTCCCATTTTGCAATCTCTTTCTTTTTCTTTTTACCTCAAGACTGTGCACCATCTTCTTTATTACATTTTTTTCATTTATCCTCATCTAAATCAGCCCCAAATCTGAAATCTAGAAGCCCAATATCGATCCTGAACATTGCCAAGAAAGGGCTATTGTCGTTTCTCTCAACTAGCTGGTAAGATCTCTTTTCTCTTCAATTTCTTGATGAATCTTGTCGATTAAAAAAAATTTTCCAGATCAAAAATTTTTGGGATTTTAAATGATTTCTAATTTATTTTTTCAGATTTTAATGAGATATCAAACTATTTTAAAATTCATCCCCAATTTTGGCTACCATGGGTGGTGATGCGTGCGCCTATGTGAATGAAAGGGGTTTGTTTTGTTTCTTGGTTCTTGCCCATATTTTTCCATAATTAAATTGTGTTCTTGAACCCTCATAATTACTTTTTAATCACATGTTAATTATGGAGAGACGTTCTTGGTCAATTGGCCATTTGGATCTCAAAATTTGGGAAGTGTAAGTGCGATTAATTGTAAAGTAGTTCGTTGTTTCCACAAAGTTGTTGGGAAAAGGTTACAGATTGATTAAATGAGGGATTTTAATCAATATTTGCTACTGATTTTTCAGTATATAATTTTGTTAGGTGCCGATTGGAATACCCCAAATCAACCGTAAAGCCAAAAGTCGTTCGTGTGCACGATTTGCAACAAAATAGTGTAAGAAATCTAACTAGTTTCGATTCACAAAATAGTAGTAATTTTGATGATTGGTTGTAACCCATAGGTGGGTGTTTAAGGGCTGCTTAAGAGATGAATTAATTGAATTTATACTGAATTTTGGTTTAGGTTCGTTTAAGGATTTATTAAGGAAATTTGGTAGATTCGCTAGTGTGCTGCAAGGAAGCAAAAAATAAGGTGTGGGTCCTAAACTCATAAAATTATTTGAAAATGTTAAATATCATGTTAAATTTGATAAACTAGCTTGCTTATTGGATTGGCTTAATAGAAAATTTGTTTATTTTTTGAGTGGTCAGACTAGGTATGTTTCGAGCCTTAAAAGATTGACATTTTGGCAAAATTGCTAGTTTGATAGTATGAATGTTTGATTGAGTTTGTAATTGCATATTTGAGTCAAGAGTTATGAGAATGTTTAACTGAATGATATAATGTGTTTAGATATTAAGCTTATGTATGATTTAAACGCATGAGATATTTGTTATATTGTGTACTGAAATGGGGCTATTTATGTAACACCCCCTACCCGAGACCGTTGCCGAAGTCGAGCACGAGGCGTTACCTGACTTAACTTACTAGTTCGGAGCATAAAAAAGTTTCTTTTAAAATTA